>DVZL01005175.1:0-12269 GCA_018236625.1 Lasaia peninsularis
CACCAGTGGTCATGTTGATAGTAACCCAGTTAACCTTTGCTCGCCTCTTACGAGCTGCCTGGTAGGAAGGCAGTTGGCCTATTCTAAATAGAAGACCCGGAACAACACGGGGAAAAAGTATATTATAAGTAGGTATATAGTAGGTAGTATATTTTATTAATATATATACAATTAAATAAAATAAATCCTACTAAATTTTAAATTAGCTAATATAACAACATGCCGATTTTTTTATTTTCAAGTTCTCATATGAATCTCCAATTCCATGGGGAAAGACCTAATATTATTTTACATACCTCCACACTCTCCTGGGAATTGCCTTTCGCTAAGTTTCTAATATTGATTACGCTTACCTACATAATGACAGGCTAATAGACATTGCCTCGGCTGATTAATAATACAAAATTGTTACAGACAATATTATGAAATTCTACTACTTTCCGGGACTTGGTTTTCTCATACTCTCATGGCTCTTCTGATGGTAAAAAATAACCGTGGCTTAGACACCATAGATGTTGCAGGGTGTCGCTATCCTGTAGCCAAGCTATTAGGTCTAATGTGCATGTCTATCTATAGTTACCCTATGGACGGGAACACAAAAATATATTTGAATATGTAATGTGGTGGACTACCGAGTAGCTAGTACCTTGCTACCTACCCGAGCAGGTTGCTGTACAGCAGTGTACCAGTGATATTGTTGGTAATTACACAATTAACCTGTGCTCGCCTCGTTCGAGCTGCCTGTTTCATACCAGGTAGATCTATTGATCTACACAGGGGACTAGGACTAACTCGGGGTACATTTTGCTTAAACATTTATCCATATTTTTTATTTTACTTATACATTTAAGGCAACACGATGATCGGTTTTAATCTCACTGATATGAACGATTTCAAAAAAACGTCAAAGCTTGTTATTAATTTTATTATAAAAAAGTAAACAGACAGATTTTCTACAATTTTTAGATTCCTAAAGGGCAATAGAAATAAAAAGTTAACTTTTTATAGATGTTTATTGAATTTGAATTTCATTTTATAATATAAATAGTAAACTAGCTCGATGAAGTGATTGAAAAATAGACAGTAACGATAACAGTAAATAAAATTTATAGTTAGTAACAGTGCTAAGTAATAACAGTACAAAAATATATTATATAGTTATGTCTTTAATATAACTAAAATTTAAGTTTTAATAATACATTTTTAGATAGTAATAATTACAAAAATGACGTTCCGTTATCAGCATAATATGTTTTTAAATTCATAAAATTATTCACATTGAAATAAAAAAAAAACTGATAAAAATATTTTAATATAAATAAAATATATACCTATATACACTCATGAGGTGACAGGTTGGCAATTCCATATTTTTCAGATAAATTGAAAAATCTCATAAGCAGAAGTTGTCCTACCCGAAAATCAAACATGGGTCTTCGTCCATCATAGTTGGAAACCGATTACACTCGACCATAGAGATTATAATTTTTTAAGTGCATTTCTACATAACTATAAAATATATTTTGAGAAGTAGTACAATATAATTTTGGTAGTCGATTGTGATGTTAAAAATAACTATCTGAAAATTCATTACAAAGGACTACCAAAATTATAACTTATCTCTTATTTAAAATATTATAGTAACATGTTAAAATTGATTAAGGTAAAACCGCATAGACTAAGTATGTAATATATTATAATTTTTCAATTTTCCAATAAAAAAACTTGAAAATTCTCTATTACTATGCATATTTGAAGCGCCGATTTAGACATATCATGATCACAAATGACAAAGCACTCTTGTCCTATTGCTAAGAACAAAAACTAAATCTTAAATGTGACTACAAAGACAAATGATAATATAATAATTGTTCTTACTTATATGTACAATGAACAAGTCAGTTACCCAATACAAGTTAAACATTATAAAAAAAATCGTCACGTCCATAGCCTTGAAGGGGTTGGCAGATATACTTACTAATGCACCCACGATTAGCCGACGATATTAGGTCTCATGACGTTACAGGTGGCAATTGCAAATCAAATCGGATAATCAGAAAAAAATCATAAGATAATCGAACCTGGGACCTCGTGCGTCAATGTCGAACATCGATTACGCTCTAACATAGTGGCGATAAATATATTAACAGCTAGCCAAATATAAATAACAAAAAAATGTAAATACAATTTTCAGCAGAATCGACACCGTATCTTAAAAAGAATAAAAAATGTACATAATTAATTAAATATTTAATGTAAAAAATTAATTTAATAAAAGATATTTTTATGATATTAGAAGACAAACAAGCAGACGTATTTCCTAATGGTAAGAAATTCACGTCGCCTATAGACGCCAAAGGTGGAAATGGTACGTTGCCAACCTCAGGCTGGGATGGTAAGCCTCTTGCGTGAGTAACTTTACCGGCTACCCTGGATATTTAAAAAACAATACACTAATCCAATAACTTTTTATTTTAACGTAAACTTATTTATTACCATTTTTATTCGTATTGCAATAATGGTGTCGAAATATGTTTAATACAAAACATAAAAAATACAAAAAAAATCAATTCAAAAATTAAAATAAATTACTTAAAAATTAAATAATATACAAAAGTAGCCATATCCACAAATCACTTTAACGCATTTCTTAAGAATTTTGTTACATAAACCTTTATAAAAGCGTATTTTTTACAGATTACAACATAATAAAACTTAGAATTTATCAGATTAAAACAAATATGATGTTTGGATAACTGACACAGTGGATGTTTTAAATACTTTTGATTATTAAATGAATTATTTACAGGTTTTATGTGAATGAAGCGCCACTATCAACAACCGATATTATAATTTATGAAGTTACAGATATTATTAATCTCAATGATCATTTGCATTTTACTTTCATTATTATTTAATAACTATTTTGCAATAATTTTTGAACTAAAAAAGTGATCGCAAGTTTTCGCATGAACTCTCTATTATAATCTGAAACAATTTTAATAACATTAAAGTTATTTATCAGGCGTTGTTTCTAACAAAGACCTGTTCCCAATTTATTTATTAAAAATATTTCATTCTCATAGGACTGGCTATCTCACTCTCATAAGGTCATTGCCCGCGACTTCGTCCGCTTTTGAATTTAATTCTTTTATATCATTCTAAAATAAAATTAGCCAGTGAAAGTCCGGTCAAAATTGGTCCAGCAATTCCAGAGATTAACCAAATCTAGCTGACATTATTTATTTTAGACAAAAATGTTATGAGTTTATGTTACTAATTAATGATATACTTATATTTTTAAAATTAATTAATAACAAAAATTAAGAAAAATCCCAACCGTTTACTTGCAGAAATTTCAGGGTCTTTTGCTTTCTATCTCCATTAAACCAGCTTAGTACTATCATACGTAAGTGTATCCACTGTTTGACAGTATCTCTCCCGCAGGTAAGAAATCATGACCTTGAGCGTTACAGAGTTGCGTCAAACTTACAAAAAGTATATACAATAGTAATGTAACATTAACTTTCATAATATAAGATTTGTTATGCATAACATAAAACAAACTAATTTTAATGAACTAATTAACATCCAATACGTGACATAAAGCGGGGCAATTTGTGCGTGGTTAGCTTAACTGCCAAAATGGCCGACGATATTTTCATTCCAGGCTAGCTGTAATCTTCAGTATTATTTTTACAATGTTATAATCTATAAAGTTTTGTAACTAAAATATTTTTATTACTGAATGCCAAATGCAGAAACTTATTGTTATTAATAATAATATTTTTATTAGTAACTGTAGTTGCCTGGTTACGGTAGTCCTATCACTTATCGTTTATAGGTTATTGAAAATGGCCATAACTCGTGTTTTCATTAAATAAGAACCTCCTAGAATATCATTAAAATGCGAAGTTAGAATAGCTCGATCGGGAAATCGGGCGTCCTAAAACGCCTTAAAACCCGGGTTCGAATCTCCGTCCGATTGTTTCTTTTATTTTTTATCGTTTTATAGTATTCATATTGCATCAGCAAGTAATTTGCATTGTTATAAGTAAATTTTATTTCAAAAAAAACACCGAGCAAAGCTGGGTCAAAATTGTCTAAGTCAAAACGCAACTTTGTTTTATGCGTTATAAGTATTCTTTTGCATTGAAATATTGTGTTATTGAAATTATATTAATTATGCGTAACAATAGCGTAACAAAATTATTGAACATGTAAAAACGATTACGATTACGAATGTACTATTTGACTCTTTTAAAACGATGTTATAAATGGGATATTGCGTAGGAGAAATATGAGAATAAATCACACATTTAAGTCTATTCTCGCAATTTGTTATTTTTAAAAAGGCATTGAGAACAATTGAATTGCACAGACAACATATATTTACATCTTCCCGTAACATTCCCAGTTATCGGAGTTTTCCAGTGATTTCGTTTCGTACATTATATTCATTGATATTTTATTATACTTTGTACGTAGTTGTGTAATAGCATTAAAAGTGACTTTGTATTGAAGTTTAGTTTAAGTCCTTTTTTATTAACAATATACACACACTCAAACCACACAGCACGAAACAATGTTTTAAAAACATGACCTCGATATGGAAAAATTGGACACAATTAAGAAACAAGTTATGCAATAAATATAATGCGTTTAAAAGTAAATTTAATATAATTTTTAAAAACTAGGTTAAACTTGAGTTAATTATGACTAATTGTAACATATCCAAAAATACTACATATACTACTGAAACGTATAATACAGCCACTTGTAAATTAAGTAAATATTTTTCATAGTTTTTTGTATGCACAATATTTAATATTTACCAATATTAAAACTTTATTTACGTAACTTTAAAGTTTCAAAATGTATTTTGAGGACTAAGTAAAAGGACAAGGACTAAAGTTATGAAAAAATATTGTATTACATAGTTTTAATAATATTTATTAGTATTAGTTACTGATGTATATATCACTCATAAGTGCTCTAATCAATAACAAATTTCAAGTTATGTACAAAACGTAATATTAAAAAGGAATTTTAAAACATAAATTAATCTGGCGTCCCAGATGAAATATTTAGTGTATTTTCAATATTTCCACGCGCCAACCTTATAATAAATATTCTTCATCAAATAAGCAACATTTAAAGTTAACTAATTAAATTTAAATATTAAACTCTATTTCATTAAAATTACTAACCTAGGGAAATAACTTACTACTGACATTGAAGCTTTTGGCACTTAGGTCTTTTATCACTTTTATAATTATTCAGCCAGCATCGACGCTATAGAGCAAAGTCGTTGCTGTGCCATAGTCTATTCGCCAAGAGTTAAATTAAAAAAGGGTTTCTAAGCTCAGTACAAATTTCAAGCTGCTAATTATTTTTTACATAGATACTTATAAAAAGAAAGAAGAGATATTTCTGTATAGATTATTTCTTTTTTTTTATTATTTAGTTGTTAAACTATTTAAGTTTAACAATTCGCCTCTAAGATCAAAAAATTAAAACGCAAATATGACATGGTCTATATCTTAGTATTTTTCCGATTTGTGACCAATCGTTAATTTATTATCTTTTAAGCTTATTAAGAACTGTTATCACGAAAGTATATTTAAAATTATTTACTTATTTATTATGAAAATTTTATAATACTTTAACTCTTTACTAAAAGTAAAAAGGCAGTTTTTTCTTATTACTCATAATAAAGAGTCTAATGTCTTAGTAGCGTGTTGGTGTTTTAGGTAAGTATATATGTATATTTAAATTCTACATTTTTTTTAATGGAAGATTATTACACTACTGATAATTTCACTGATTTATTGCTATTGTATATTAATTATTCGTAATTTTCAAACGTGAAATTTAAAGCACTAATAAAATCACTAACTTCAAATCTAGTCTAATAATACAAATTTAATACTATTGGTCTTTCCTAAAGATAAATTAGCTACTATATAATGCACCTAATGAAAGGACTAGAAACACGTGGAATCTATAGATTTTTTAATGATGAGCAATTATCGACCTTAAAATTTTTTTTCATTATGTATCCTAAAAAGTTAAACTTTATAAAAGCTTTATAAACTTCAATGACAAGTTTATTAAATAATCTAAGGAATATTTACATTCAATCTCAAATTTAATGATTTTTCTGGAATTGTAATTACTATTTTTGAGCAAAGGTCAACTTTGCTTTTACACACAAGATAATGTGAAACAAATATAAATCAATACCTACATAGTAAATATTACTTCCTAAATTTAAATTTAGGCAATTGAAATATTTTCATGATAAAATATGGAGTGACGCATATGACAATATTAATGTTATCATTGTTTTTCCATTTTAATAACGCTATATAATTGATAGAATTACTTTTCGCAAAGTTGCTTCTATCCAGTGATTCGCCGCCGATTGAACGCCTCCTAGGTATTCGTTTACAGGTTTACAGGATACCACTTAAAATATAAATATAGATGTTTTCTGGGTCTACATGTTGATTAAATCTATTCGTTATTTATATACACGTTTCTATGTATTTTTATAACTAACACCAATATCACAAGCACATAATTTGATTACTTTCTTAATATAACGATTTGTGTAATTCGCCCAGAGATTTTAGTAAATCGAAACATATGTGTATGTTATTTCTGACACAATCACACTGAGTATTCTTTTGTTTTGTAACATTTCTTGATGTTATAAGTATTTATCATGTAGTACATAATGAACTATGTACTACATGATGAAGTAGGTAATGCATTTGTTACATTATGATGTCCGTTTTATGAATTTAATGACTTTTTTTAAGAAATTATCTCAAATACATTTCATATATACATTTTAGACAATTTCTGTGATGTAACGTTATTTTGCTGAAACCGTAGTTACTTAATTCAATATGAATATTTTATTTATTTCTTAGACGTAAGTATTGCGATATCAATTTCTATAATGTATTATCGATGATATAATACTGATTGTATATTTTATGAAGTGTCAAGTGAATATATAAAAAGACAATATTATTTTTTATTCTATTTGGAAGAAATACGAAATGAAGCTATTTATTGTGAAACATAAATGTAATAACTAAAAGTGAAATAGAATGAAGGAAAACTTAATTTCAGCTCAATGTTTCATTTCGAATATAAATACATTATTTCATATTGATTCATTTACAATAATTGTTTTTCAGTATTCTATTTTTATAGAATAGAATGTAGGTAATAACTCTTTATTGTGAACCAAAAAATACGAAATAGACAAACATACAAAATAAAACTTAAGGACTAGATGATACAGAAAGGCGGTCTTATCGCCAAATCGACGATCCCTTTCAGGCAACCTTATGGTATGGAACAAAAATCAACGAAATATTGTGCATTTTTATGATGCTTAAGACGATGACAAAAGTAACCAGTATGGGTTACCGTTTCCTTATAGTGTTAATTTATTTGAAATAAAGAATTAATTTAATTAAAATTAATTAATTAAAACCTGATCGATTTGTATCAACTCAATGTGTGTAAGCTTAGGATTCATATATCGTACGAACTACATTACTTATTGAAAATTATAATAATTATGAAATTTATTTTGTTTTTTATTGACTTAATTCCGAATGAATCTGGACTACTAAAATAGAAGTACAAAGCGCGTACTACTAGGCTACCGAGGCTCGTCAGTCTGGTACTAGAATCATATGTTCCTAATATATATAGGAATATTTAATATTCACAGTTCAAGATAAGTCGTAGAATTTATCTCTCTGAGCTCATGTTGTTTTGCGGTTGTTGCTCGAAATAATATTGCAAATAGTTGTAAAGTAACAGTAGAATTTCAACCGCAAACTGTGGTTATTCCACTAATATTTCAAATCGTTGTTGAAATGATCGCATCGTTTGAATGCTTGTGTACAATCTTATTTCTGAAAACTGTGTTAATTCAATAAAAAACCCGGTATTCTCCCTTTAAATGACATTAATGTTTTCCGGTATTTCACTTCATTGATTCTAAATGGATCATTTCGTTTTTCTTATAAGAATATGCAAAACTTATAAATGAAATTGCAGAGAAAAAAGTACAACTCTGGTCTAATTATTGGTTAAAATTTAGTTTTACCAAGACAATAATAAAATATCTAGTTCTTAAAAGTAGGTATATGTCTCACTAAAAGGGTCTAAGTGAGTTATGAACACTATATACTTAATACTATTTTTATAAGACCAATATTTATACATAAGCTCAATAATATGAGCAAAATTCTTCGAAGATTTAATTGAGCACATATCACTGTGTCATGGAAGAGGCTTTGAAGTTCACTGTACATGTACTTAGAATAAATAATTAATTAATAACACAATTGCGAACACATGCTATGCAAAATGCAGGCTTTGTTTTTTATACTAATAATGATCAGTAATCAAAATTTTACTCAACAAATATAGAAATACTTTACTATAATTGTGCAATTAACTGGAACATGCTATAAATTAAATATTTGTTGTTGCATACGTAGCATTTTTTTTAAATTCTTACCATTTCGGTTATTTTACTACGATTCGGATGCAAGTAGTAAAACAACCGAAGTTCGGTTACTTTAGTACCGACTCGAAATAGTATTCGTATCATAATGTATACTACAATGCACTTCTAATTTAGTTTTATTTAGATCGATATACCTACCTAATAATATAATTAATAAGTTCTCACCAGTACATGTACAATGATCCTACTTATTGAAATCGAGATATTATTCTAGCTACTAGACTATCTTATGTATGACAGGATTGAATAGTTCGCTTGGCAGTTGCATTATACATCGGATATGGAATTAGTTGTACTACATATTTTGAAGATATTCGGACTTTTCTACCATACAGTTTTACCTGAAACAAGAATAGAAGTTTAGTATACTGAAAAATAAATATCGTCACGCCCATATCCCCGAAGTTGAAGGCAGAGTTTTATGCTTATGCATCCACGAATAGCCGAAGATACTCCATTCGCAGGCATTTTTATGTTTTTCAGATAAAGAACATGTTGCCCTAGCCGAGAATCAAACCCGGGACCTCGTGTCAGCAATCGATTCTTACTTCTTATAAACGATATATGCTGCTGATTCTGACTGACGTTATTTATACTTATTTACGTGTATGCTATCTTTATCCGATGAAATAAGAACGAAAGAGATAAAACATTTTAGTCGTGTCAACTTATAACTTAAACGGATTTTAAGCAACATAGATATAGTAATAGAATAAACGTCTGCAGGAATGTCGCGTACAGACTAATCTGAAAGCATTTTAGCTTATTTATAATTTTACCATATGTTACGTAAAAAGAATAGAATACGAAATTAAGGGCCTCTTTCACCACGTCTGAGTAAAGTTACAAGTAAGCTTATCGCTCAGTAATTTCATGAGTAAATGTAGAAAGCAATTTCACAAAGTCCGAGTAACATAAAATGGAACTAATTTACTTGATAATTTTATCTGTCAAGTAGTACTAATCAATGAGTAGTTAATTGATACTTTACTCAGACTTGGCGAAACAGGCCCTTAATATTAAAACAGCAATATTATGAGAAAAGCAACTTTATGGTCAAAAAACGAGCAAAAAATAGGGACAGACGCACTGAACCTCTTCAGGTTCAAGCAAAGACATTAGAATTGAGGTCATATTTAAGATGATTTAATTACCAGTGGTGCAACTCCTCGTCCTTCCACGTGTCTCAGTCTAAGTTTCCACCGTTTCGAAGTCCTGCTTTGGTCTCTGGCGGGACTTGCTTCTTGAAGCAATCATCTAGGAAGGAGGACATCGTGCGGTACAGATGGTGCCGAACACCATCCAAACTATGGTCCTCGTCCGCATATATCTTGTACAAAAATATACACATAAATTTTTAATTCATGGCAACATGTGAAAGGAAGGAGAAAATAATTCACTATTTTCATATTTAACCTAAACAATTATATTAACGCTAGGGGTTAAAATGAATTTACTATTGTTTAGTTTGCCTTTAATTACTATTGTAGAGTACTAAGTTACCATAAATATCTTTGGACAAATTATACAAATAGACCTAACCCTAAATTCAGAAAACTTACAATTAAAAGTACATAAATAGATATCAAAATAAATTTTCTAAGCCGGGTGTTCAACCATCATTCAAATGCCCACCACGTCGTGAATATAACCTGATTCTCGCGGTGAGTCGATGGCATTAGGCGATCGGCTATCGAGGGGCACGATATATAGGAGGGAGGACTTTTATTATACTTGTACCTACGAGTATAATAAAAGTGAGGTATTTGGACAGCTATGATATAAACTATGTTAGGTTTGTCGCTTGCTTCGATAATATTTTCTATATATCTCACGTTACAATAGAGTTATTCTACAAAAAAGGGTTGTAAATTTATTACTATTACCCTTCATGAACTACTGAGTTAAGTACTGTTGGGGAACGAACCGTTACACAGTTATCTTATAGGGCTATGTCAGTTAACAGCCAACAGGTGGCAGTTTGCTTCATGTTGCTTCTAGTATATGATTGCTTTCTTTAAGGTAAATCCTGTTGTAGATTCATAGTCTCGATAAGTATTTGCACGAATTATCAACAATATCTTATCAAGGACAGCGAATGCTTAAATTAATATCTTACCTGCGTAATATTTTACAGATATGTTAACACCTTCAATGTCACAAATATTGTAAATGGACTCAGTTCAGTGTTAAACATACTACAGCTACAAAGAGTTCCAGCTAGTCTCACCTGCTGACGGAACATGCTGCCCTGGTGTGCTAACGCCCGTGCAAGGGCCATGCTTTGTTGCAAATGTACAGTATCGTCTGCCGTTCCGTGGACCACCAGCAGCATCTTGTCATGTAGCGCTGCTGCTTGTTTCGTCACGTCTGCATCCGCGTACCCGCGGTAGTTGCCAGTTGCATTTGGGAACCCCATATATCTCTCCGCGTACGCTGATGCTATTGACAAAAAAGTTTCAGATTAGTTAAAATTTGGCAATTATTAATTTGGTTAACATAAGAAAAGTGAGTTTGATATCTCTCTTAGTCTCTCTATGTTGAAAGCTGTGTGTCTTCACAAAATTATAAGCAAAAAACATTTTTTTATTATTCGATTCAAGTAGAAACTTGTTCTTATAAGTTTTTTCAGTGTTGAAAAATAACTTACCACCTGTCACATCAAGGGACCTAATAACGTCAGCTACTCGTGAGAGCATAATATATACCTCTGTCTTTTCTTTCCAGGGTATGAGTGTGACGATATTCATTTATTTTATTTTTAAACATAATTATAAAATATATTTTTTAAACTAACGCGTCGTACAATTTACTAATTATACCAAAAACGGATCTAAACGTGTGAACGCGTCTTGATCCAGAGTGAACGGCGGCTATCAGAGAAGACCTCGCTCGTGCGCTCGTGACCAATGCGACTGGGTTGAAATGTCGTGTATCTAATAAGACCCGCTTTTAGTTTAATTAGTAAATTATGATTATAAACCCACCATAATACCGCCACCGCACGATAGGCGCGATGGCAAGGCCGCACTGGAAGACGTGCGTGGGGCTGGCCAGTGCGAGCGCGGCCAGGAAGCCGCCGTGGGCGCGTCCCCACACCGCCACACGCCGCGCGTCGATGAAGTGCAACGACTCGCGTAGATATCTCAATAGAAGGAAATACGATAAAATAACTGAATTTGATTGATAAATCATATAAACAATGCATATTTGGATGGCTGTAGGTGCCTGGGGAGACCTAGGTTGATATTCCACGACCGAATTGCTCGTGTATTATCTAGGGTTGGTGTCTATAATCTCCGAAAGGGATGTGTTTGTACAATCACATCCCGTGTTTGTACAATGAGAGTAATAAGTGTAGAGGAAACTAGGCAAATATATAGAAATCGTGACACTTGGCACTCGACGAAGATATGCTAAAAATAAGAAAATGTATTCAATAAGTAATTATTTTATGGACCAACAATAAACTTCAGTTTATATAAAATAATCTATTTTTGAATACATTTAAAACATGTATAAAATCTATATATATAAAAATCTTAAGTCACGATGTATGTTGCCAATAAACTCCAAAACGACTGAATCAATTTCAATCAAATTTCACATGCATCCGTAATTTAGTTTAACTTAGAAGATAGGATAGTTATTATCTGAATTATTCGCTTATGTCGTGAATATTAACGAATAAAATGTATTAATT
>DVZL01005176.1:0-12269 GCA_018236625.1 Lasaia peninsularis
GGACCCCACGTGGCTAACGGTCTTAACAGGCGACACCTGTACCGTTACACCACAGAGGCGATATCAAAATTTATGATTGATTAAACAAGTTTCATTGTATTATAATTACTATGATAAAAGGTCATATTGAGTTATTATGGTAGTAATTATTAAAGTTCTCTGATCAATATAATGATCCACAGCTTTGCCCCAGAATGGAACCTGTGTCCATGTCTGGCTTCCTCTGACTGTGGATATTAATTAATTGACATAGCTATACTTAACTATCAGTTTTAGGGTAGATTGAGTACGCAAGTCAATTGACAAACACATTTAAATACTCTAATCATTTTATTTCATTATTTATTTTTGTCTAATGTTAGATTACAATTTTGTTTACAGTGAATGCTCCTCACAAAGTTAATGGCAAACAATTGGACGTCAAAAAGGCTTTGCCCAAAGATGGCTCTGATCAAAGAGGAGGTAGACAAGGAGGAGGAAGGAATGACAGTTGGGGTGGTGGCAGTGGTGGTATGTATCCATCCGTTCATCTATATTTATGAATAAACTTTGTTTTAGTTATTGAGAACATATTTGATTACAGGTGGCTATGGAAACAACCAAGGAGGTTGGAACAACTCCAATCCTTGGGATAACAACCAAGGTGGATGGGGTTGTAGCCAAGGAGGGGGTGGCTACGGTGGGGGTGGCAACCAAAGGGGAGGATGGGGTAATCAGGACTTTGGTAACTATAACCAACAGGGTTATGGTGGAGGCCCAACAAGAAACCAGCAGTATGGGAATAACAGGTCCACCCCCTACAATGTGAATCAGGGAGGTGGTGGTGGCGGCTATGGAGGTGGAAGCTATGGAGGTGGTCAAGGCCGGGGTGGAAGATTTTAAAATCGTATGTATTATTTTCAGTACTAATATTTAAAAGAAAACATTCACTTACATTATTTTACATTCACATAATAGGTTTGATCCTTCAGTTAACTTTAGGTTCTGCTTATGTGAGCACTACATAGCATTAATACAATATAGGACGTGTTAGTAAAACATTGGAGATAGGTCCAATGGTTAATGCTATGAAGGTAGCCCCTTAGGTGACGCTTATGAGAGCACTACATAGCATTAATGCAGTTTAGGACTAGTTAGTCATACCCGTGGTATAGATAGGTCCAATGATTAATGCTATGAAGGTAGCCCCCTAAAGTAATTATGATTTTCTTAACATGTCTTAAAATCGTTTTTTCAATCTCTAGGTTTCGTGCTAAGTACACTAGTAGTGCAGACTATACCGTGCTAGTGTAGGCAGTACGCTCCGGAGCACTAGTTACTCACATCATGGTCTACACTCGAGACCACCCCTAGGAGAAGCCGTCAGGAAAACCATAGATATAGTTGAATCTTTAGAAAATACTTAATAGATTATATTGAATAAGTACTGATATACTAAGCTGATCTTCTATTCTCTTATTTATTGTAGTACTTAGGTACTTCCGTGACGTAATGTTAAGGATACATATTGTGGATTTAAATTTTTTTACGGTTTATAAGTACAATATAGGTTAATCTTGTAAGAATTTGAATTTTAGAAGCTAGATAGAGATTCAATAGCTGACATTAGATTTTATGATGATCATGATAATTGAAAATTCCAGAGGTTTACTCAGTATTAAGTTAACGAATAACTGTTTATGAATATCTCATAGGTATAGAATAATGGACTTGTAGGTTAATTTAATGTCTAATAAAAAGTAATAAAAGTTAGTAGGCTTGTTTATTTAGAATTCTCCTTTGTATATAAAACTTTACAGTTTATAGAAATAAAATATGATGAATGTGTCTAGGTAGACTGGTTTGTATTTACCCAACCTACAAAATTCAAGTTGAAAACAAACTCGAAGAAAAATAAGCAAGTCTAAAAGAATATTAGATTTGCACTGGAAATGTGTCGTCAAATGTTGCAGAACTAGGTTCATTCTTGTCTGGTTGGAGTGTTATATATTTCACCATTTTTGTACATATGTATTGTGCAACAGTCAAAGCTGCATATTATGCTATAATAGAAAATAATCGTAGATCAAGTTTCTTTGTGCATTTTAAATGTATTTTTTGTATTTTAATTCCTTGAGTTCCAAGTCATGGTATCTACGGAAATATTTTTAGGTTTCTATATCTATTTCCTTAATTTCAGTAAGCTTGTTTATGGTGAATCAAATTTTCTCAGTAAAGCCTAATTTTAGGTAATAGGTTCAATAAATTCACACTAATCGAAACAAATGAGTACTTCCCGCTAGCGGATTATCTATTATGAGTTTTTTTGTATGAATCTGATCTATATTATTTTGTTAAAATATAATTATATCTTCATGTAAAATAGATTCCTCAATATTTTTTAAAATATTTGCTACCTGAATTTAAATTGCTGTTAAATTAATTCTTTCGATTATGAATACTCTTCAGACTTTCTGTTAACTATCTAGAATCCCTCAAGACTGCCAGAGAACTATATATTTTTAAAAAAAGTTCATTTTATTCATTTCTAATTACTGTAAATCTTGCCTTACATTTTTTCGATAATTACTTTAAGATGGCAGTGCCGGCGCAGGACTCTCTTAGAGTATAGCATTTAGACACAACAATCGTACTAATGTAATGTGCAATGTACATGGATGTATGTGTGAATGTAGAAATACCTTTTGTGCATATGTACAAAATAAATCAAAATATGACGGTCCTTATTTGATCTATTGACAAATGTATACATTTATCAAAACACCCTTTCACAGCTATTTCAAATAATTTTACATAGGCGAGTATTAGGCAGCAAGTTTAGCAGTGGTGTGCAGTATTGCTCTTTCTACGTAGGTATTAAATATCTGTAGGTATGGTATTTGTATATTTGATTAATGATTTACAGTAAGGAACTCTGGTAACTCCCTAATGTATAGATACGGGAAAAAGGACATTATTCTATTTTCTGACAATGGGTGAATTAGTATTATTTTTCTTCAATAGTAAGTTTAAATAATACAGAGTAGGGATTTACTCAAGTATTAGTTATTGTGGTGTATTGAATAGTATATCATATTCAATCACATGAACACGCGTACAGATTATCTCTGAATTCGGTACGCATCAATGCTAATTTTCACCTCGATCGAAGGGAAGACGAGCTGCGGTGAAATAATACTCTGCTATACACCTTTTTAGATGATAGCAATTATCGAAATAATGATGGACCATATATTTTAAGGCCTAACGCTAAAACACTGGCGGATATGCGTTGGAGACCACCGCGGGCCACGAATCCGCACACGCGTCATGTGCGCCCGATTGCTGCTAGTATAATTTTAATCTTGAGCGTATACATTTGTGTCGAATAGATTACCATGGATTATTTACTAATTTATTATTTGGCAAAAAGACGTCAACGGAAACAACGTCTACTGACTGTTTAACCCGTCCTTGACAAATTCGCGTGCGTCCGCGTTGTGTGCCCGCCGCGCGTGTGACGGTCCGTCGCACGCTCCAGCGCTGTCTGCTATTTTTCACTATACAAATTCGAGCTTGCGCTGGCGCGAGTTTTAGCGTTAGACCTAAAGAGTTTCAGAATATAATTTGCTGAATATTAACGCGTTAAATAAGCTCTTAACATCTTTCGCCCCCACAAAGATGTTTTCTACATACATTAAAACGAAATTGCAAAAACATAGTTTACGTTCTAAAATTCTGATACATATAGGAAGGAAATACGTGTATAGTAATATTTATTTAATATTTGCCACGAAAAGTATGAAAGGAACAATCGCAGCTTACCAATAAACTTTGGAAGTCTGGTAAGATCACATTGCTCAAACTGTCCAAAATTTTTATCAAACTCGTCCCGAAGCTTTTCTTGTCTCGCGATATATATTAAATTATATTATTCTGTGATTAGAGTATGAATTTCATTGCAGTTAAAAGTATTTTCATTGATAAATCTAGTTTTAGACATTTTTATTGGATAAAGAAAAAACTGAATTGCTTTTTAAAGCTGGTATGGTTCCTAAAGCGTCAAAGTCGCGAAAAGTCTGTTAATAGTTCAGAAAGAGTCCTAGCCTTTATAGATACATTACTTCATAGATTGATTTGCTATAATTTAGGTTTAGAAATAGAATAAATTAATAGTTTTTATAGAAATAGCAACCCTCGTATCACTCAAGATTCTAGGGTAGAATCTACAGTAAGCGGTTTATTTAGAAGAAAATTTTTTTTCTTATTGTTTCAATTCAAAGCTTTAAAGCAAAGCTTTTGAGGTTAGATAAAGCAATTGGATGTTTCCTTCGGTATTTTTGGTCTATCTGTTCTGTACACACCAAAGACTGACTATGTTTACTCTGTGTTAGGTTCTTGTTAACCATAATTCGTTTTTCAAGAAAGATAGTGAAAATGTGGATATGAATCTTGCTGAAAAACATGGCAACTCAGGCTTGTCTTATTTTTGCGATGAAGATAACTTTTATTTTATCAAATTGTATAGTAGGGTATTATTACTAGGTTGCTGATCATCTGCACGCTTAAGATTTCAAGTTATTCGCCACTAAATTTTATGTTTTAGAGTCATGAGTCCAAAAAACCAGTATTATATATCGGGGCAGATGTTTTTGATGAAGCACAGATATACAATTTTTTGAAATAAATGCTGTCATACTAAATATACTAAATTTCCTGCCATCCTGTTCCCTATTAGGAGACTCGAGACGTAGAGTACTGCGATCCTTATTTGTTGAAATACATGTAACAATAGTTAAAACCAAATAGGGATCCAAATCAGTACTTAAATCCATTTATTTACTAAGAAAGCCCCGTGTCCCGCACTGGCTGGAACATACCACGACTTCCTCTCTCGACAACACTGACCCCTTCTAAGTCGAGGTTCGGTTTCACTGACACCCTCAGGGCGGAAGGGCGACAAGCCCTACCCAATTAAATTCTGGCTGAGCACTCTGCTCGCTCATCAGTCCAGTGACGTTGTAGTTAGGACTATTATAGTCCTTAAGACGTACACAGCAATATAAATTTCTAAAAAACAAA
Source organism: Lasaia peninsularis (assembly GCA_018236625.1). Classification (NCBI taxonomy): domain Eukaryota; kingdom Metazoa; phylum Arthropoda; class Insecta; order Lepidoptera; family Riodinidae; genus Lasaia; species Lasaia peninsularis. The sequence continues at coordinate 5,062 of DVZL01005176.1, forward strand.
CTTGTAATGACGGGAATTGCGTAGTACGTACTATCGAAACAGCGTAACAAAGATTCACCTAAACAAGAGTGAATTAGGTTTCTAGTTTGGTGTGCTTCCTCCACCTTAAGCCTATCTCAGGCGTCCCCTCAGTCTTCGCGCCAGTTTCCTTACCGTGCAGCAGTGTCGAGTTTTGTTACCAAGCTAGCAGAACGTCTTCTCCCCAAACTGTCGAATCTTTTCAGCGTAATCACTATATCAAACATGAAAAAGAAAACCTATAGGAGCAAGTTTTTACAGCGGCTCCACGTCCTCCCACTCCAAGTGGACCTTACCAATATCCGAGGTTTACACTCGAATATCAACTCTGGTTCATCACAATCTTGAAACTAAGAAACCGCAGCTATAACTGTTCCTCACTGAAACGCAGATTAGATGTTGGGAGTACACCCTCGAGTACAGGTTCATACCTCACGCTGGGGACTGTGTGTTGATGACATCTGTATCGGGCGTCATGAAAACTTTGAGGATGGCAGGTTTCCTGTTTTGTGGCTTTTGTCGATACTGGTCATGAACAAATTTTGTATTATGTTTACCGTTCGCACAGAGATTAGGAGACTACTCGATTGTTTGACCATCTCACGGAAACGGCAGATGCAGCTCGTGAGCGTTACCCATCCGCACAGTTAGTCTTTTTGGGAGACCTCAATGCTCACCATGAAGAGTGGTTGTTCTCATACCAGAATACCGATCATGCTGGTAGAGAGGCGCGCAAACTAGCACTGACGCTAGATCTCAACCAGCTTGTAAACTGCAACTCTGGTACCTGATATCAACACTCATACTGCTAACTGCCTTGACCTCCTGCTGACTAATGATCCAGATATACAGTATCGGTTTGTGCTCCGTTAAGCACCTCTGATCGCTGTCTGGTGAAGGCTGTATTCTCATATATTTCCCGCCTGAACAAATCCATTGTGAAGCTAGAAGGGTGTGGCGATACAAGTCAGCAGATTGGGATTTTTTTCGTCCTAGCCTTGGCGGGAGGTTTGCTTCTCCACTGGAGAAGCCGTTACGGCGGTTATACGTCACCGGGTTTACTTAAAATATTTTTATCTTCGTTCCATGATGGGGTAATGAAGGGAAAAGTGAACTGGTGGAACTGGAGAGTTTTTATCCTTGTACTTATTGTAAAAAACCGTTAGGACAGCTCTACGTCTGTCTAAAATATATAGTGAAAAAGCTTGTAATAAATAGAACTCGAGATGGAAGAAAAGTTCTTGACTTTCACAATCAATACCAAATATTTTCGCGCTATAAAATGAATTGGCATAATGAGTTTTAACAATGCTTATGATTACTAAAATAACTTGGATGTCCGGCTGAAGTAGTTATGGATTAGACAATTATCCGATACGAGCCAATTAGACTGGTTGGTGGATATTGCCGGTAAGTCAGCCTCATCGAGTACCAGTATGAGAAAGTTGCTGTGGGCAAAATGACTGACAGAATCAAAAGTTTTGACGGCGGAGGCGGAACCTCCCTAGTTATTTATTTAGTCATTGCTACACACCACATTTGACTATCGTAATGTATTACCAAGATTGGTATATGCTCTCAACCAAAAAATCAATTATACCATCAATCAAATCCAAGAAAAAAAACAAATAACCTTTTATATTGTCGCTTCGCTATTTTTATTGTAGTGACGCCTGGCGCGCCATGAGTCATTCCCTGACAATAAGTCGTTTATTTGTAGATCATTGGAATTATAGGAAACTATAATATTGAATATAATATCTTATTGCATTTCGTCTTCTGTATTTTAGTAGTATTATTTAGACTTGACAGTGGTGTAGATTCAAACTTAATCGCACACCCAGAGAAAAAAAAAATCTAATTTCGAGGTTATCTTGTTTTGAATGTATAAAGGTGTCATCTATTTTGCACTATTTATAGTGTGATGCCCAATGGGTCTTATGTCTGAAGTTTCTCAGTTAATTATCGTCTTAGCTCATATTCAACAACCTACGTTTTTAATTTTGGAAATTATAAACACCATTTGTGGAATAATGTGTATTTGTTTTGCACATCGATCAATTTAATAATTGAGCGACGCAAAATAATGACCAAACGTTTTAAATATCTTCAGGATTTTTCTTTATTAAATGTTATAGGGATATACAGTAATGCACCCTGTGGAAAATCTCCCGAAAAATCTAAAATATAATATGTTCATAAATAATGTAAAATTTACTGATACGTTTGATAGAACTAGATAGCATTGTGAAGAATGTCCAAATAAAATACACATTGTAACGTGTCGATCGATTGCCGCATTGCCGATTGCAGAATGCCTTCTTGAAATAAATACTTCCAATTAATCATTGTTTTTATCTGGAACTTTCAGCATGGGCATGGCTAAATGATATATATTAGTTCTCATTACATTTACCAGTAATCCTTTCCTCTATCAGCCTAAATAAAAGTAGGTTGGTACTTTATCTACATTTGATTAAGATACAGATACTAAATAAAATTTGAATCATTTTCTGCGCCGAAATTGTCGTTCACATCATAATTGAGTGCTTTCATATCATCAACTGAGAAAAAATTTTGATTTCTTGCATAATAATAATATTCCCAGTCTTATGTGCTACATACTTACCTATAACGGTATAAAGGCGCCCAATACAATGTTTCAGCAGATTTTTGTCGGATATCTTCAATGTTTTAATTTTAAAAACAATTTTTTTTCAAAACGAATAATTAGATAGGATCTATTATTACATGCATCGTATCAATTACATTCTTATAACCTTTATAAACCTTATAAAGAAATGTCTTGTACATCACTATAACCACATTAGGATAAGATAATAATGAAGCAGCAAAACATAGGTATCTAATGTTCATCAAATAATTCGCAAAACTAGAAGACTTCAATTGCTCTTCATAACGAGTAGCGTAAACGTTAAAAATTTGGGCCTATTGTGTAGTGAAAGTTAAGTAATAGGCATAAAGTTTACACACTCTTGCTTCGAATATGTCATCTCCACACGCATTGCTTAAGCAATATAAATATTTGGATAAGTTAATCTATTTATTGATTATAACCAAATACGGTACCATATTCCATAGACATGCTACATACTTAACAAAAACCTTCATAGGTAATGAAAGAAAATGTAGTTTTGTGCATCTGAATGGCCTATATTAAGCTAATTTTTTTACACCAGAAAGAATATTCCTTAGGTCTCGGCATGATTTCGAAAGAGCTACCGTGTCTCCAATGAGATGCTGTTTAGGGTCACGTAAAGCTTGTGTTAATCTTTTGAGTCCAGAAAATGCATATTTTGAAGGTAGAGTTGAACAGCAACATGAATTTGTTAAAATTCATGTTGCTGTTGGCTAGTTAATAAGGTAGAGTGTACTACTTATTTGGCAATTTGCCTAAATTTCATAGAGATAATGAATAATTTTCAGAAGCCTTTTTAAAAAATCCATTTGTCTTTAAAATATGTTTCTTTCTAGTACTCTTTACATAGTACATTTGCCAACTCTGCCAAAACTGCGCTGCTTGCAGTTGTGCCGGTCCCAAGCCCGGAAAAAAGAGGAGGGGCAAGCGTATTATACTTAAGTACTAATAAACTCTGAACTAAAAGAACTTACAGATAATAAATCGACTACTGGGGTAATTCAAATGGAAAGGTTTTTTTATAATAGCAATGGTGATCCAGGCTAAGTGGACACGGAGAAGAGAACTAATTGAAGAATAAAAAAATTAAATTATGAAATTGGGAAACAGCGTAGAAATCATTGAGTGAATTGGCGAAAAACAATGATGGATATAATGAGACATAAGTCATAACGGATATTATGATAACAAAAAGATTGAAGTATTGATTTAACTAACATGGAAATTGGATAAAAACACCTGACAGAACAAAAAATGAGGTCATGCCGGACTCGTTCAAAAATGAGTATGTAACACTGCTGTGAAGCTGTAACTTGAGCAAGATGAGGCATATTAATAAACGTTTTTCAGTAATTTTTGTGTTTTTTATTTAATAAATCCTTAATTTTAGAAGTACCTATTCAAAAAGTTGAAATGATATTTAAGTGTTATGGTATTAATGATTACATAAGTGAAATCTTATCTAATTATTTTTGAATTCGGGCCGCATGAGGCTTTAAAAAAACTACTTTTACTGGTGTAAAACAATACCATTATTTAGAACTAGCAGTGATCTCTGTCAAAATGCTCTTATGTGGCTAAATAGGTCACATACATAAAACTACCTGTCAGTGAATCTTATAGGTGTATAAGTAGCGTAGATACTTAAAAAAAAATATTTTCGCATTTTTGAAAACTTGCTCCTAAATTTAACACAGGCGTCTGCATTATCGTGTAGCTTAAAGAGAAGTTTTAGCATTGGTACCATGTTTTTACCCACGAAAGACTTGTTCTGGGTGAGAGAATGTGCTAATGACCAGTCTTGCATTTTATCGCCAAAACTACTCGTCCAATTAAGATGCGGTGTTTAGTGAATTAAATATTGTGTTGCTGGATCTAAGATGTGTGCTACGATGACATCTCACTAGGGGTGCTGTAGAAAACGTGAAAGATCAAAAGTAGACTGGTTTTGATGTCCCTTCAATAAAGTTGGTTCGTGGGTGCTGATTTATATGAGGACTATGGCAGTTACTCACTAGATGGCGCTATAGTAATCTGATTTTGATGCGGTATTTAGAGAATTTGGTCACAAAAAAGTGCTGCATTAATCATTTTACCTACACTAGTTAAGTAATTTTGCATAGTGTAATGATTCGGAAACGTTTTAAGATTTTGAAAAAATGACAAAAAAGTAGTGTCATGCTAATAACCCCGAAGAGGTAGACAGAAGTACATATGCACCCACGATTAGCTAACGTGTGAGGAGGAAAACACTGTCTGAAAAATTTTTAGAACAAGTTACCCAGGAATTTAACCCGAGACAATGTGCTTCAAAGTGAAACACCGGCTACACTCGACCACCGAGAATAAAAGATTAAAAAGCAGGCTGTTTGTTTAATGGTCCATTGGGTCACGATCGAAGTACTTGACAATCGTTCTAATTATTTCAGCGCTGTGCTATTATGGGGGTAGTTGAAAAAATTTTATGTATTTAGATTAGTTTTGCTTTTAATTGAAACTTTTGAAATAGTTTGAATAAAAATTTAAAAGCAAAACTAAATATTTACTAATTATAACCCACGACAGTTAGTATGTTATTAAAAATCCGTCAAGGGCGAGTCGTACTCGCGCACGAAGGGTTACGTAACATTATATATATTTTATTATGTGTTTATGAATACATCATCTGTGAAAATTTTAATTATACCGTTACTTCGGTTCATGAGATATAGGCTAGTGACACACAGACGGACAGCGTATTCAGTAATAGGGTTCCGATTTTCACCATTTGGGTACGGAACCCTAAAAAGGATAAAGTAATTTAAAACACCCTGATTTAAAGAATGTATTGAAGTAGGGATAATAAGCTTTTATCTATAAGCTAATCTCTTGCAAATGCGGACGTATGAACAACATAGGTATCAGTTTTCATAAAACGGAGTTAGGGAGCACACACATTTGCAAATTGCATTTTAACGAAGATATTATATGAAATGCGGTTATCACTATTTTAAATTTAATAAAACAATTTCACACTAAAACAAAGGTGTGCGTAGCACACTTACCTACACCTTCCTGCTCCGCCTCGCCTAAAAATATCATTCAAATATGAGCTTTAAACCTTGCGATATAGTTTACAATGGCAACATAATTTAGTTGCCTGATTGGCGTCTGCTACGTTGCTATTGTAAACTATATCGCATGGTGATGTCTTAAGGCGTATATTTGAATAATATTTTTTTAGGCGAGGCGGAGCGGGAACGTGTAATTGAGTTACGCTCACTTACACGTTCCCGCGTACCACGTTCCCCACGTACCTTAATGCTCGTGGACCGAGATCAGAGAAAGAGTGGGATAAAAGTGTTTGTATATTATTGCCGCATGCACCGTAGGCTTGCTCATGTGGAAAAAATGAGACTAAAGGAGAAATAAGGAAAAATACAACTTAGGTAAAAAACTGCTCGAGGGTGTCAGAAAGTGACAATCATTTTTAGCGCAACGGGAGAAAAGTGGCCACTGTCCGTCCGGAGGGTAGAGAAAACTTTGTTCTGCCCTAGGAGCGTTAAGTTGGAAGTTTCTCTCGCTAGACCAAATAAAATTGTCACTTTCCCATTTCAACGAGCAGGTAAATAGATACAGATCTCGGACAATAAAAACGAAAGCCTCAGAAGTGTAATTGTCGGCCGAGGATCATGGAACTAGACCTGTTTACTAGTTTATATAAAAATTAATCTCTATCTTTTTGTCATTGGGTCACGCTTGAACTGATGTAATAATTTCTTATTATTTTTTTGTTAGTTGTTTAAATAAATATACAGTGTTGTATATCTGTGGCTGTAGGTACCCGGGAGACCTAGATTGACATTCCACGACCAAATGGCACCTGTATAATCCGAGGGTGTGTCAACTCTCCGAAACAGGCGGATTTATATTTACTAGTGAATGAGGTAGCAAGTACGAGTATGGGTTGTGGATTGGCACTTAGTACCTACTCTGCCTAACTCGCAAAGACATATATGTTTTATAAAGGTATATGTTTTATGTAGTTAGTGTCAAAAGAAGAATAGAAAAGCTTTAGCTTTTCCGATATAAACTTATTAGTTGTTAATGTCAGGCAGTACCAACCTACCTATTTATAAGAAGTGAGAATCGAGTCAACAAAAATAAAACAGTTTTTTTAGTGTTCGGCCAAATTGTTATCCCTGTTTTTTTATTGCTCTTGGAAGCACTTTAGGTAGTAAGTTCACATTTCGTCCAGGGCATTGGTGGTGCTGAAATCATAACTGCTTGACCTATCTATATGAAATAAAAACAACTACTGTTACTTTAAAACCTTACCAAACATATACATGGAATGTAGTATTTTATATGTATGTAGTACAAATCAATAAAATGTAGGTATTCATATTTTTAACTAGCTGTGCCCGCGACATCGTCCGCGTTTTTTATTTAATTAATTTATTTTGTTCATTTCTAAAATAAAAGTAGCCTAGGCAGCTCCTTGTTAAATTACCTGTCTGCCAGTAAAATTTCCGTCAAAATCGGTTCAGCC
>DVZL01005177.1:0-12268 GCA_018236625.1 Lasaia peninsularis
TTATGTGATTAAATTTTAACAAACACTTGCACTGTTTCACTAAATTTAGTAAACCAGTGCAAGTGTTCGTTAAAATTTAATCACTAAGTAGTTCTTGTGACGCTTCTATACCTACAATTCTAAACTAAATCAATTGTTTTTTTTCTGTTTTCTAAATAAATAAATGAAAAAATATAATATTTAAGACTAAATCCCAAACATTTTTATCATACAAATATTTTACAATATTATGATACTCTTTTTTATATAATTTAAATTTTATATATTTTTTTAATTTATTGAAAGGTCTGTTTATATGCGCTGTTAGCGTCAAAAATACCGAATATTAGTTATAAATATCAAATGGCAGAGAAATAAAACGAGATTTTATTAGTTTATTTTCACTTTTTTGACGCTTAATTAAATAAAATGCATCTTTAATTAAATTAAAATAATATATTTTTTAAATAAGTTGCTCAATTATTTAGTCATAAGTAAATCTATACAAATACATAGAAAAATCCATTTACACAAGACGATCTGAGATACAAAAAAATACAAGATGAATAAATAATACAGATGTTTTTTATAATTTATTTTTACAGACATAAAATATAATAGTTACATCTTTACAACTCAAAACCATTATAAACAACATTGGCCACGATGATTATTATTTAGGCGCGTACGCTAGTCGCTAAAACCTAAGACATTGAAGTGGTCTCCATAAATTTATAAAAAAGAAACAAAAAAATACTTTTAGCTATCAATGAAGATTTTTTTCGCAAAAACTGTGCGTTAACTTTTTTTCTTTTTTAATTTTTTTAGACTTCGTCACTCAATTACATGATGCAGGTAAAATTAATAATGAACCCTTGAAACTTATAGTATCATAAAGCTAAAGGTTCTATCTAAAGATTACACTCTAAACAACGACATGTCCGCAATATTAAACATCTATCTGACTCTCATAGGGTCAGCTATCTCACATTTTATCTACTTCGAAACTAGCAGAAAGTGTTAGCAAAACTATACATATGTATACATACTCCAGATTCGTATGTAGGACATAATTTGGTATATATTAAAATTCGTACATATTACAGAAAAAACGTGTTATTTTACAGAACTAAAATAATTATAGACTTTAAATTAATATTTGTTTTCATTCGAAAATTTTACTGTGTTATTCCCATTTTTTTCTACTCTTCTCCGCGGTTTCAAATCTTCTTTCTTCTTTTAATGCGTTGTGTAAAATAGGACAAAACGTAACCTCTATCAGGCTATGTCTGAGACTCTAAACAGACAAAGCCAAGAAGAGGCTAGGTCAACATCCCATCCGATTGTCTTCTAGATCTTTAACTTCTTAAATCCTCATTCTTCAAAAGCATCAGGCTGAGAAACTGGTGAAAGATAAATAAACCTTACCATTTTTTACCTCATGTATCTAAATGTGTGTGTATGTATAATATAAATCTGTTACAGTTAAGTATTGTATATACTATTTTCGATAAGTATAATCTATATACATAAAATATGCATAATCTATACAAATAAATAAAATTGGAGTGTCTGTATGTGTTAAAATAACCGTATATTTACAAGGTACCAAAACCACATTTTTTATTGTCATTATCTTCGTATTCTAAATTGTAGGAGGGTTTTATTCAATGATTAATAAATGAAACCTGAAAATGTTACCTAGCTAGATCGATTAAAATAAAACCTAGCTAGATAAATCCAATGAAGCCGTTTCCGAAATCATTGAACCACCTAAATACAAAATTTCAAAAAAATCGTTGGAGCCGTTTCCGAAATCGTTGATATATACATATATACAAGAATTGCTAGTTTTAAGATATTAAATGTATATAAATAAAACTACGATGCATGGCTAGTTGTAATATTATAGTAGCCTTTTACCCGTGGCTTTGCCCGCTTGAATTATAGTTTGTTAGAAAATTACCAAAAATAAAGGCGTTTTTCTTGTATAATATATATTACTGTAAAACTGTGTGAAAATCAGGTCAATTGTTTAAAACATTAGTAGGAAGTAGGATATTTGCGCATGTCTAGATATTATTCAAAACAGCGGCGTGCACAGGATTATAACGCTGGGTATGTGGCGGAGTACTACAGTTACAAAACATTTTTCTTTTATATATTTTTAGCTTTTTTTATTTAGTTTCATAGATTATGTGATCATGTTAGTGAAATGTCAGAGCTTAATCAGAGATATATATAGCACATCCCGTCTCAAAGCGCTTAAACAGTGCTTATGTGCCTCTATGGAGTGCGCGCCCCTGATTTAAAGTCCCGTAGTAAGTTTTGCCATACAAAAGACTTCAACGGGATTTTTGCTTAGGCCATCATGAAAAACAAAAACAATTGACTGCATAATTTGCTTTGCACTTTGTAAAAGACAAGTGCTTTTGTGTTTAGAATACAGTCGTTACCTGCTGGCTCGTAAACCAATCAAATTACTCTTAGTACCTGGGCAACCGAGCTTGGTTCAGCAGCTCTTTTTTGTCAGTGTAATAAGGGGTATCTGATGATAAGTCTACGAAACCGGAGTAGTCATTTTAGCAATTTCATAAGCTCTAAACCTATTTAGATCAATTTTTTACCCCCTCAAAACCTCTGGGAACCAAATTTCGTCACCACATTGGACACAATGATATGCGCAAGCAACGTAATGTTTTTCAGATAATCTGAAAAATCATATAACAAATTAACCTGCCCGGGAATTGAACCCAGGACTTCGTGTGTCAAAGACGGACATCTAATACGTTCGATCGTAGAGGCAACAGTTTTCTAGACAATTAATAGTAGTCCATTTCTACTAAAAAAGTAGCCTCATGTCACATCATGGGATCTAATATCATCGTATATACTCGTACCTCTGCATACCCCTTCAGAGATATGGGTATTTGTTTTTAAAAGATTCCTTTGTTTTTTCAGTCAATACCTAAACGATTATATTTATATACTGTATATATATATTTCGACTGTTTAAATATTAAAATCCAAACGTGTATCTAAGTTGAAGTATAATAATTAGATCTCTATATTTTATTATTCCGTATGAGACCTCGTCGGATGTTATCTACGAATTCAAGGCTCTCTGGTTTTCTGAGCGCAGAATCGAAACTAACACGTTTTAGAATTCAACATGGACGTTTATTTTTAGGTTATTGTCGCATTAAAGTATAAAACGGTAACATACCGCCATCGTTTCTCTATATTATAAAATTGACTGTTATAAAAATATCGTGTAGTAAAAATAAAAGTTTTAACATTTCTCGATCAATCCTTCATCATCTTAGGCTTATCCCGTATTCCAGGGATTGGCTTCCGAATCTAGGAGATTTGAGAAGGGTGTCAGATTTAAAACCGAGTGACTGCCATCTGACCTCTGCCATGAAGATCTGTCGCACTTCAAATTTTATTTAGTTATTTATGTGTATAAAATGTGCCCCTATAATAAAGATAAAATGTATCATGGACCCCTAGTATCTTGGCTAATCGTGGGTGTTCTAGTATATTTACTGGACTTACAAGTCGTGACTAGCACACCTCTGTCTACCCCTTTGGAGGATAATAGGCTTAAAGGTTACATATTTAACTTTTTTTTATTAGCTGTCAAACATGTATGACTATTTTTTAAGATAAGTGACTTTCTATAAACGTAATTATAAGAGTGATGTTCCAAAACACAGCACTGATTGTAAAGTCACGGTGATTTTCAGTAAAAACACATGCGTCAATATTTACATGACTAATAGTCGTGATGGACTTGGAAAAACAGCTGGAGGTTGAAAGGATAATAGTACATCGAACTTTAGGATTTAGGTATTTGACGGATTCTTAGTATTGAAGACAAACAATCAGATTTCTTAATATGAAAAAAAAACACGTACCATTTCACGTATTGCCTATAATGAATATTATTTTTGAAATAACCATATAGTGAGTTTTTGCCCACTTGTTTTGCTTTTTAACAGTGATGCTGTTAAAAAGCAAAACCGATTGGCTATTTATAAAATAATTTCGATTTAAAGTAACATGTAAAAAGGTAATACATTTACCTTTTTACATTGTTTTTAGGGTTACAGACCCAACGTATTTGCATACGTAAAAAAATCTCTATTACTAAGTCGTAACGTACGTACTGTACGTTAGTCCGTCTGTCTGTCGGTCACCAGTCTGTATACTATAAACCGCGATAGCTAGGCAGTTGCAAAGTAACAAACATCCATATTTACAAACTTTCGCGTGCATAATATTAGAAGGATTAAGAAGTGCTTAGAAACAGGATATTGAGATGAAATACATATACTTTGACTATTACTCATTCTTCAAGGAAATATTATCATTACATAAGAAAAACGACGAAAATATCTTGTATGTCCTGTTCGACTGAGTCACCGAAAAATATTGTAAAACTGATTTTTGATTTATCTGCCCAACTTTATAAGTTTCTCATATCTTCACGCCAGATTTCTAGCGTATTAACCAGAGAGTATCGATTCTCTGTCTACTGCAGTCACAATTCTTATATACTTGTCTAGCTTCCTCCACATTCATGACTCTATCCACTCAAAGACGCCGGTTTCAGAGTCTCTTTAAGTTTCTCAAGTTGTATTATACAAATTATACCAGAGTAATTTTTAATTCCAGTCTAGGGCCAACTTTTTGTAATCTATACAAATAAATAAAATTGGAGTGTCTGTATATAATATTAAAATAATCGCTTTTTACTAAATGCATAATATGTATGTTTAAGTATAAGGTACATTTACCAAAACAGTATTTTAGAATTTGTATATATCTGTCTGTTTGTTTGTTTATTTGTCACGGGCAAGTTTTTTCCTAAAATCATGCCGATTTTTAACTAACCTTCAATGTGCAAGGTTTAAATTCGATTGCATGTTTGTATGTATTTACTATGTACTAACTAACTTTCATTTATTTATTTAATGCTTTATTGCACACGGCTGATATTAAAGAGGTACACACAAATAAGGAAACAGTCAACAAACAAAAGACGAGCTTAGCACTGACAAGATATATCTTACTGTTAACCGAGAATACTGACAAACGAAATAAAAAGCTATAATAGAAAGAAAAAGCTAGATTGTGTACAAAGTAAAAGTAAAGAATAAACACTACTAATTTACACATAAACTAAAAATACAACAAAAATAACTAAGTTATAATTGGATTTTCTTTATTAAAAGGTGACGCTATTCCTTAGGTCACATTAAATATGATTGTATCCAACAATTCATGTGTTTTGAATTAAGAGGTAGGAATTAAAAAATCTACTTTATAACGCATCTCATATTATTTTTAAGAAAAACAAGCATCTTCCCTGTGGAACGAACGTTGTCAGTGATCGACTTTGACACACGAGGTCACGGTTTGACACACAAGAAACAATTCTGAAATTGTTGTGATTTTCTTTCAGTTAATCTAAAATCATCGACAAATCGACCTACTCGTTGGGGTATATTGGCGTGAGGGTATTTTTCTTACAAGCATATTCAATCAAAAAATTTCCGATTTCATAATGCGTAAAGAATGTTTTTGCCATCTCATGGTGAACTGAACTTTGTACTGACAACGTTTTTACGGTTGTTTTGTAGTTGCAGTAGAAATACCTTTGAAAGACTTATTAAAAACTATTTCCTAAAATATTCTGTCTTTTTTGTTTCTATTTTATTGAAAAAAGATAGTATTATACTTAAGATAACTACAGGTGTGTTTCTTTTTAAGAAAAGAGACGCTAATTCTGACACAAAACTAACCTTAAGTATATACTGTTGGTAATTCAGTTGCCGTCAACTAAATTTATTTTAAGTTATCGCTATCTTCTTTTAATATAAGTAAAAGAAAGAGATAAAAGTCTTTTAATCCTGTCAAATTAGCATTTGTACAGAATTTAAATCTATACCTTAGAATATTTTGATTAAAAGCCGTTCAATTTTTTGTATTCTAATTTGACATTACTAAAATATTATATTAAAAACGAAAGCGTTTTTATTTCAGTGGAAAAAGATAGCATACATCTAAAATAAGTATAGTTAGGGTGCAGAGCAGTTACCACCATTATCATTTTTCGATGAAATAGAAACGAAAGAGACAGAACTATTAGTATGATAATTAATTGATTTATTGAAGATAATTTCAAATTAGTTATTGTAAGTATATTGGTCAGCCGTTTCAGAGATTAACGGGCACAAATAGACAGACAGACAGACAAAAATTCTAAAAAATATTATTTTGGTAAATGTACTACAAAAACATAGTATAAAGCAGTTATTTTAATATTACATACAGACATTTTAAGGCCGGTTTGTTTTGACGTTGTCCGGTTTAAAAAGAGATAGCAATAGTAAATAAAATTTCATACTTTTTTTTTTTTGTTACGGACTAACTTGTTGCTAACCGAGTGGTTCTTACAACTTCACCGGACTTTAATTTCATACTTATGACAAGTTCTCCAAAGAGTTTTGGCGGGATCGATGTATAATATCGATATAATCGAAATAGTCACTTTTTCATAACTATTAAATAAAAGTAAAACGGAGGTTTCGAGAAAACATCGGGTATTTTCTCAATACCTTTGTTTTACCTAAGACCCTAAAATGATTTTAAGGCAGAAGAGGCAGCATGACCAATGGTCTTAGCCTGTTCCTAAAGGAAAAAAATATTAATAAACACGCTTTCCAAATTTAAAATTAAAGAAATACACCACTCTTTAAAACTATATAAGTATCACTATAGTAATGCAGACTTACTTTTATTAACGAGTTCGAATACCCTTCACTTTAAATTGCACAATTATATCATTTAAGGATGATGTCAAAATTGGTCATTAACGCCAATATTGACTAAAATTGCTCCACTAAAAATTTTAATGTGCCCAAATAGTGTATTAAATTAGCATTGTATATTTAAATACTAGCTGTGCCTGCGATTTCAAAATGTTTTTATTTATTCTATGCTATACATTTCTAAAATAAAAGTAGCCTAAGCCATTCCTTATTACATCAGCTGTCTACCAGTGAAGTTCCGACAAAATCAATCCAACCATTTCAGAGATTAACGGGTACAGACAGATAGATAGACAGACAGAAATTCTAAAAAATATTATTTTGGTAAATGTACAAAAACAATTTACAAAAACATATAAGTAAGTTTAGTTTACAAAAACATATAAGCATATGTATTTAGTAAAACGCAGTTATTTTAACATTATACATACAGACACAACAACTTTATTATTTTTTTTTGCTTTCTGTTTTTTTTATGAGATAAAACGTAAGAAAAAACCGTTGCCTATAGACACCTTAGATGTTGTAGGTGCGTCGCTGTTCTGTGGTCGGGCTGTTAGACCGAATGTGTTAGACGGGATAATATTAAAACTTTAGTCGTTTTTGTAGTTCTACTATTGTATTTAAATTAATAAATTGTAAAAATCATTAAGCTGATGATATATTGAAGACGTTAACTTTTTGTTTCAGACAATAATCTCATACATTAAACGTGTGACGTATGATCATTAAATTTTGTAATTAGCCTTGGAGTTCAGAATTTTACGTTTACGTAATCAAAAAAAACCGGCCAAGTGCGAAGCTGACTCGTACATTAAGGGTTTCGAATCTATTATTCATAAAAACGGTAAATAAAATCACGTTTCACAGATACAATCTTATTTCAATTGTTTACTTTGAAGGGAATATGTAACTAGATAATATTATGAAAATATATCGAGCGACGACGTTTATTTTACCACGATCTAAATACGGACAGCGACATCTATTACTTGGGTCGGTTCATTGTTTAATTTCAATGGTTTCACCGTTCATGAAATACAGCCTGGTGACATAAAGGCAGACGGTCAGCGTCTTCATAATGAGGTCAAATTTTTTCCCTGCGGACAAGGAACCCTAATCATGTTTTATGAGATTAGAAGGCAAACAAGAAGACGAGTTTCCTAATAATATGGACTCGACGCCTCTAGACACCAAAGACGGTATTGGTGGGGGTAATTCTTATGGCAAAAATAAATAGGTATGATATGATAATTATAATATAGTAAAAAACTTTTGTGGTACTTGCAATGTTAACGTCTGGTTGGTAATGGATCTCGGGCTAATCTATCATTCTAGCATTTATCTATATCTATCATTTATCTATACACTCCAAACCCGAACGTCAATGGATCCCGGGCGAGTTGCTGCACAGCACTCTAAAACCAGTCATGTTAGAAGTGACCCAGATAGCCTATGCTCGCCTCTTGCCATCTGCCTGGTAGGGAGGCTGATAGTCTGTTCGGTACTGGGGATTCTGACCAACACGGAAAAAACGCTTGTTAACCGCTTAAGTTGCCCGATCTGAGAATTGAAACCGGGATGGGTTCAATTCTCAGGTCGGGCAACTTTTCTTAAATGTTTTTCAGATTATTCTGAGTAAGCATTACATTGCCCGGAATTGGAATGTGCCCGATGTGGCGATAGGTTTGCTACCTATCACATCATGGTCACTAGTATCTTGGCTAATCGTGGGTGTTCTATATGACTTACGAGTCGTGGATATACTAGCATAACTTTGCTTACCCCTTCGGGGTTAATAGATGTTGAGGTCCTTTCATAACATATTAATTTGAAATATATATATGAAAGGATTAGCGAACTAACAATTTAGAGGTTGCAGCAAAGTAGGTATAAGACCATCTACAATTTTCAATTCCGGCCCTTTATCAAAATTAGATGGAGGGATTTTAATTTTTACATTTTTTATAAGCAATTGTCACCTTTGAAGTTCTTTTGTCGTCGTCTTAGACTTAGCTCGTATTATATCAGATGATATCGGGGTCGGTTACCTAATCTAGAGGATTTAACAAGGGCATCAGTTTTTACACAGAGCGACTGCCATCTACAACTCAGAAAGAAAACCATACCCAATTCTGTATTAAGTTGAATTCACATACATGAATCAAGGTTTCCTCACTATGTTTTCCTTCACTGCAAGAGCAATCAGAAAAATGTTCATAAGTAAGAAAAACTACATGGGTTCGTACCTGGACTACGGGGATGAAAAACCAAAGCGCGTACCACTAGGCCACCGAGGCTCTTACAGTTCTTTTGTGATATGATTTTTCTAAGGAAACACGTCATGACACTTCACGGCAACGGCACGACCATGAAGCTAAAAGTATTATCTGGAGACTACACTATTAACTATGGACTGTCCCGAATATTTATTATTGTTTACTCTTTCTAAACTGAACAACATCAAAGCAAACATGCCTTTTGAAATTGAGATAGCCTACCCTATCAGATGCTTAATACTGCGCACACGTCGTTGTTAGAAGACGTGTAGTCCAGGAACGTTTAAGTTTCATGGACACGACCGACCGATACTTTAAGTGACATTGACAGTTTAGGGGTCTTTGTGGGCTGTGGCCCGGAGTCTCCCCTCATTGATATGGCGGTAAGTGCGTCCTTGGACAACATTGAAATTAATTGTCAAATCTTATACATCTACTTTACTTACTATAAAGCACAAAAAATATTAAGAAAATAATAAACTATAGTTATGTAGCAGTATCTAAAAATGTTAAAGGTAAATGAATTTCAATAACTATTACGTCATACTGCCAAAAACTGCCAAATTCTACCGCTGAATGAACTCATAGGCTAAAAATTAGGACAAAAATACTATGACCATAAACAATAGATATTAGGTATAGGTTATATAATCGAAATATTGCTTGAAACCAAAACACGTTTTCACTTTTCACTATAACTATTCATTAGATAAACACACGGTGCAAAATTTGCTTTAAATCCGTCCTATAAATAAAAAAATCTCATTAAAATCTTGTATCAATGTTAATAGATTAATATTGTATTAACATGATTGTCATTAGGTATTCGCAATTTACGTGTTCTGCAAGCTTTATATTTAACTAGCAATTCCTGCCCTGACCGGCTTGTGTCTTGTAATTTTGTAATTAAATTTTTTTCTAAGTTTTAATTGATATAAATCCTTTTCTGGACATAGATAAATCCAAACACATAAAAACTTGCTTAGACGTTCTTGAGTTATAAATAATGTAACTAACATGAATCTGTTTTATATATAGATTATATTTTATTAAGTAAGCACTGTAGTAAGATAAAAAAATCAGCAGTTCATAGGGTTAATTTAAGAATACATATGAATAAAAAAATTTAAAGGCAATAGTTATGGAAACAATGAAAGACTATATTTTTATAGCCTTATTAATATTTAATATCTCAATTTTAGATAATAATGACCAATCTAAAAGTTAGATTATTTTTATATATTCCAAATAAAAGAATAAGATTTCGAAGTAAGGCAGGAAGGTTAGCATAAAATTCCTTAAAATTATATGCTCAGTATTTCAAATTAAATATATACAAAACCTGTTTTTTAAAACGGTCAACCATTTAGCAATAAAATATTCTAACTTTGAAATAACTTAAAAAGTCCCTTTACAAGGTTTAATTTAAAACGCAGTATAATATTATGCAATAATATA
This sequence comes from Lasaia peninsularis, assembly GCA_018236625.1. NCBI lineage: Eukaryota > Metazoa > Arthropoda > Insecta > Lepidoptera > Riodinidae > Lasaia > Lasaia peninsularis. The sequence goes on from DVZL01005177.1 coordinate 10,556, forward strand.
ACATGAAACCCACAGGCAAAAAACTTAACTATTATACAGATTATAAATACCTGTGGTCTCATTGGCACTTTTAAAAACTTAAAACAGGTACATACGTCGCGAACTCGCGGTAACAGACTTATAACTGACATGTCCGAACGCAGATATTTGTCCTCTACACTATGAATTGATTAAAATTATAAAACTGGTCAAAATTATAATTATTCGGCGCCATCGATGAATGCTCGTGGGACGAAGGACCGGTGTGTTCGAAAATTATTAAAACAAAAAATATGCTATTGGAGATCGCCTCGTGTGGAGTTTTGGCAAGATGTATTTCGATAAGGGGTTCAGTACACGGCCTTGTAGGCAAAAAGCGTGTTTTCAACATATCTTCTTCAACTTCTTATAGTCCATCCCATATCCGTGAAGTGGCTGGCAGATATATTCACCCACGATTAGCCGATGATATTAGGTCCGAGGAAAAACCCCACATCGGGTACAAACTTTAAGCATATGTTTTTATATATTTTTTTCCAGATACGTATTAAAACAAGTGCATTAATTATTGATTGTCAAATTAAGCACAACGGTTCCTGATTTACTCCTGTTTTATTGAAAAATAGTCAAATAAGTTTTAAGTTAAATTGAAACAACAAAATACAATTTGTTGAAAGAACTTAATTGTTTGTTTATCTATACTTTATCTAACTTTGAAGATATCTAAGAAAAAAAAGGCCTAGACGACTATAAATATGCAACTAAACATGTTTCTAATTTTTTTCAATTTTATCTGTCTGCCTTTATCCCAGCCGCGATTCACGCTAAAACAACTGAACCGTACCTGACGAAATTTGGCTAGTGGGCCTATGTTCCGAAGTAAGTTACAGGCTAATTTTTGAAGCAAAAAAGCCAAATTCTAAATTTGGTTATAATTCAGGAACGCGGTCAGATTACATTTATTGTTCGCGTCGCGGCTGCTTCTAGCTTGGTGATAGGTATTCTTAAAATGTAAATGCTTTACTTCAAAATTAGATCAGAATTGAAACACTGATATCTTTGATGTCACTATAAACACCAATTATACCGAGACGTTTTTTACGATAAAGAAAACCGTCCAGCTATTTGACTATTTCTTTAGATTTTAATAATATATATTTTGAAGCGTTAATTTTTTTTTAATTCATTATTTAGTTAATAATTTTATTTATTTGTTCCATATCTTGTATTAATACCTAAATTTTCATAAAACTAATCATTTTTCAATATTATACACATCTTTTGATTCTTATATCACATGAGATATTTTTTTCTCTCAAAAGGACTTCTAAAGAATGGTAGTGTAACTTGTATTTTAAGTAATATAGCTAACTTTTATAAAACTGATTTATTGGTAAAATTTATTAAAATATAATTTTAGGTACATATTTTCCTTTTTTTGTGAACAAAGTAATTTTTTTTTCATATTCAAATAAAAAAAAATTAAAAAATGTCTTATTCAAATATAACTTTACTTGTGTAAAATAGTTAAATTACTAATTTTTCTTACTAATAAAACTAATTTTAATAATAACTAACACAATGAAAAAGAATTATTTTGCCCTCCAGGTGGAAAATGATAACTTTTCTCCCACCGTATCCTTACAATATAATTTTTTTTTTTTTTTTTTTATGGTACTGGAAGGCAAACAAGCAGACGGATTTCCTGATGATAAGAAATACACGTCGCCTATA
>DVZL01005178.1:0-12265 GCA_018236625.1 Lasaia peninsularis
TGCTCGCCCACAAAGTCCGGTGAAGTTGTAAGAACCACTCGGTTAGCAACAAGTTAGTCCGTATCAAAAAAAAAAAGTAGCGTAAATAAATTTTGTATACCTATGCCTTAAGAAAATTAAGACAAACAGTGGGAGAAGACGCAGCTCTAACAGCTTATTATGGATACCTAGGGTCTCTTTAAAGGTACGTAGTGTCGGTCTAGGGAATTCAACAGATACCTCAAAAGTTTTTATAGATTAGAAGAAATGCATAAGAGCCATTTGTAATGTGGGACCACTTGACTCTTGTAGACGTTTATTAAAAAAAAATACTGACATTCCCTTCACTACATATTCTAAATAGAAGTTGGTGTATTTGTAAAGATAAAATGTTTGTAATATTTGAAAATCTAAATAATTCAGAATTGAAATTAACGCGAGATCCTACAAGACTAAGTTTCCATTGTGTAAAACTGCGCTTATGCAAAAAAATTTTCACCGTATGGTAACAAAAATATTTTAAAAAATCCTAGAGATATTAGAGAACTACCTACAAAATATTTTAGAATTAAACTTATAAAGTGGCTGCTTGAGAAGACTTAATAGGACAAAATAGTTTTTCTTAAAAAATATTGATTACACCTAAAAAGGGGTTGTTAATATAAAACCAGTAGCAGAAAAATGAGAGGAATGTTATATTTCTTGTAAACTAAAAGTGATAAATGTTATATTTTAATTATGAACCTTAAAATTAATACTATAAACTAACATAATGAGCAGTAATAAAAAAGCTGAGTAGGTGACGGCTAATAAAAATTTAATTTTAATATATATTTTTTCCTAATTACCAATTTAATTAAATATAACTTAACTAAACAATTTTAATTTAATGTAATCTAATAAATATGTAATAATACTTATACAAAATTGCATGCCATTTGATGGCATAATAGGAGGAGGAATGTAAGTAAATCTTTATATAAATTGTAATCCTTGTAATTGTAATTGCATCAAGTACAAAATAAAATAGTCATAAGACGTCATAAGAGTCATATCAGAATCTTAGATAAAGCGGTGGAATCCGTGCCTAAGCTCATCGAGTGAGACTTGGCGGCATCAAGAAGATACTCGATATATTAACTTCTTCATGAATGTTTCAATTGTGCACTTTAAATACACAAAACTATACAAAATGCAGTCTGGATAATTTTACAAAATATGTAGGTACACGAAATTCAATAACAGGCAATATGCCACATGCATATTGCCTATTATTGAATTTAGATATGGCCCAAAAATAACGTGTAATCTTTATTACTGAAGAAATATACCCACATTAATATTTTTGCCAATATTCAAGTTTTTATTATTAAAATTATTTTTTTAAAGTAGTATTTTCTAAATTCCGAAAAGGCAACGCCATTGTCGATTTGGATGGGTGTGTGATTATTGCATTTACATATCTGTTAGGTTTGTGTCCTGAATGCTCCGAGAAACTAAATTACAAGTCAAAAAAGCGGGAAGTGAAGCGATTGAAGAAGGGCAAAAAGAAATCAAAGCACAAAAGCAAGGAGGTTGCTGATCGTCGAGTTAGTGACGCTGATGAATATCGGCCACCAGCTGATTGTAGTGAGCCATCTACTTCCCAGGATACAGCAGCAGCTAGCGATACAAACTTAGATTCCTTGTGGAAAAAAGGTATTCAACTGTGTTTTATTAAATATATTATAATATTCATTTATCATCCTATTATTATAATATATATTTATCCTCCGTGGTGTAACGGTACGGCTGTCGCCTGATAAGACCGTTAGCCGTTAGGTTCAATTCCCAGGTAGGGCAACTTTTCTTAAAACGTTTCTCAGATTATTCTGAGTAAGTGAAGTATGACATGATGTACCAATGGCTTACTTGCCCCGTCATCCAGACACGGCCATGACAACTGTTGAATTAATCTCTATAGTAACTACCCCTACTTACAATAAGTCAGAACTATAATTATGTCACACAAAGTACCGAGAAGTCGCTAAAAATCAAGATTTCGCCACTATAAAAAAGCGATGTTACGTAAGACTTTACGGAGGGGGGTTCGTACCGTAACGTTACGTACGTTATGGTACGAACCCCCCTCCTGTCTCTGTAATGCATCGTAACGTTTTACAAGACCCCCACTTACCCCCTAATTGCGTTACCTCGGCGGGCTAGTGGAACGCGCTTCGGACTTCCATTTCATAGTCCATGTTCAAATTGATATAGGTATACATTTTCTGAGTGCTCTTACGCTGAAGGAAAACATCTCGGTCTTCTTGTATTTCTGTTGCCTTAACAATAACAAATACTAAAAACAGGATCAATATATTATAATGAGTAGTAGTAGTAGACTAAACAATAAATGTAATTTTTTTGCCGTTTTTTGATAGTGGTACGGAATCCTTCGTACGAGTACGACTCGCATTTTGCCGTTTTTAATACGCTTATATTAGAGTTTAGTTATGAACCACAGTATAATGCACACCACGCTGTTTACTCTGAATTAAATTATTTTGTTAAAAACTTAAGTTTGGTTTTCTCCCCCTGTAACTTAGAATTATTTTCTACTTTTTAGTTGTACAAGAAATAAAAGCTTGTTTTTTAGTTTTTTAAACTATTATTTATTACTGATTTACCTCCAAACTCTTGTATACTTACTCGTTTTAAATCTATCACCTCAAGCAAAATGTTTAACGTGTCGTCCCGTGGCGCAGGTTGCATCCTGCTGTTGGGCCGCACCAACATGTTCCGGTACAACGACCCGGCGGAGGCGGCCAAGCTGCGGCAGGAGGGCGGCGCCGCCATGAACCTGTCGCGCCTGTCGCTGCTGTCCTGGTCCGCCACGGACCTCGCCGCCAGCTCCGAGAACCTCAACGCCACGCTCTCGTCAGTATCGTCACCCATCTTACGAAATACCATACATTCAAAATGTTCCGATATAATAGCCGCCCTTTTCGTTCGCCAACTGTTGTAGGAGCTAATTTTACTTTAACAATGCATCCTGGCAAAAAGTGTTTAATAGTTTGATAATATCAATACTAAAATGATATATTTTTATAGTGATCTGGAAAGCGAGATTCGATGTGAACGTATCGAAGCGCAGCGAGCGGAGCTCGAGCGGGAGAGGCAGCAGTTCGCGTTGCAGCAGCAGGAGCGGCAGCGCCGCTGGCACGCCGAGCGGGAGGAGCTGCAGCGGGCGCAGCGGCAGCTCGACCAGGTGGGTGGCCGGCCACAGCTTTAATATTGCTGGTGAAGAGAGCGGAAACAAATGCTGTGGGAGCAATGATAGTTAAAATAGTTATGGGATAGGGGCAGTAGTAAAGGAGTAGAAAAACATACTTTGTGTTAAGAATAGTCTCAGAGTTTCAGGCCAAATATTGTTAATTGCTGCTTCACCTTCCATTTTCATTGAATCGGGAGTGAAGTTTATATCTTTATTACTTAAATAATTTTTTCCAACAAGTTTTTTTCTAATTAGAACGTAATTATAAAACCTCTTAGGTCATTGGGCTGAATGCATGTCTATTGCCATTATGATGGTTAGATGTACGCGAACTTTTTAAGAGTGATTTGTTCTTTTTTTCAAATTACTTACCGTCCTAGGTCTTTTCTAGCTACATTATTACCCTAGAGCGCTAATTGGTCACTTACAAGCCCTATTTGGGGGTAATAAGGACCTACTTACCGAAAATGAGAGAGATAATAAATATATATGTGGCACGTAGTAAAGACGTCCGTACCGAAGACGGCACACGCCGTGCGAGCTTGCCGTTTTAAAGTATTACTGCAGTTATTTTTCGGTAACAAATCAGGTGACGATAACACGTGAGCTTCAGTAATCTGGAGACGGCTCGATTACTTCGTGCAAGTTGTCTATTGACTTGACGCAAATTTATTCGTGACCCGATTAAAAAAAATGTTTTACGTTCATTAAAGTATAGTGATTACGATGGTGAAGAACGTTACGGTGATGTAAGTGTAATTTACTACACTTAATATATTAGTCCAATGTCTATTTTAATAGTTAAGTTCAAGCAGTCACTAATGCAGTCAATCCTATGACATTTGACAACTGTCATACAGATTATATTTTAAATGGGTGAGCTATCTGGGGTTGCCACAATATCCCAGTTAGCTCTACTACAGTATTTTTTTTTCGAAATGATAATCGTTGTGTATGTCTTAAGGACTTCTTCAACTTCACCGGGCTAGTGGGCGAGCATAGTGCTCATCCAGAGTTTACGTGGGTGGGGCTAGAAGCCTCCCGTCCTAAGGGTGTCTCCCGTGAGACCGAACCTCGGCTTAGGACGGGGTCGTGATTGTCGAGAGAGGAAATCGTGGCAGTTCGTCGCCCCCGGCGGCGACGGTGTCGCGGGTGTGTTTGTGGGTGTGTACTGAGATGTGTGGCGTTCGCCTGGGTTATGGGATCGTCAAGATCCGTAAGGACGTGGCGGGGTCTACGGTGTACTACAGTAAGGTGTGTCGGTAGGAGCGCACGGCGATGGAGCAGGAGTACGCGGCGGCGTGCCGGCGGCTCACGGGCGACTGGCGCGCGCTCGAGCGCGGCTGGGCACTGCGGCGCCGGGCGCTGCGCACGCGACAGCGCGACCTCGCCGCGCGCCAGCAGCGGCACGCGCGCGCCGTGCGGGACGTCCTCGCGCACGTCAGTCACGCCTTATACTTGTCACACATTATATGTTGTCGTATGCTCTATACTCACACTTTACGTTCCCTTTTTCAAACAATTTTTTCATAATTATTTTATTTTATTTTATTTATTTTTTATTTTTTATATTATCATAAAGCTAAAGATATTATCAGGAGATTACACTTCTTATGACGACGTATCCGCGATATTAAACATCTCATAAGACTCACTTTTACAATGTCGACGTTGTCCAATTTAGAGAGCTAGCAATACTAAGTGTTCGGGATAGGTCGTTGTTAAGAATGTAAACCCCAAATAATACTTTTGCTTCATATGTCATACGCTATATAGTTGTACTTATACTATATGTTCCTTTTTTTAATTAACATGTTGTAGTCATCGCTAATCATACGACAATGACACGTACTTACGCACTAAACATGTAGTAATTATTTTGGTGTTATATAGTGGAGTCTACTTTAACTTTTGATGTATAAAATGTTTAAGGTACAGAGGTTCACAATGGACCTCGCGTTAAGATAATATGATATCGTTTTATTATAATTTACTAGCGGCTCGACCTGGCTTCGCAGAGATTTATTATACCTATTATCTATACAAAATAAATAAAATTGAAGTGTCTGTATGTAATATTAAAATAACCAATTTTTACTAAATGCATATGTAAGTTTACAAGGTACTACATATACCAAATCAACAATTTTTAGAATTTTTGTCTGTCTGTTTATACCCGCTAATCTCTGAAACGGCTTGCCCGATTTTGACAGGACTTTCACTAGCAGATAGCTGATATAATAAAGAACGGCTTAAGCTACTATTATTTTAGAATTTTATTTTAAAAATGTTTAAAATAAAATAGTTAAATAAAAAAGCTAGTATACATATATAAACCTTCCTCTCGAATCACTCTATTAATAAAAAATCGCATCAAAATACGTCGGGTAGTTTTAAAGATCTAAGTATATACCTATAGGGACAGACCGGAATAGGAAGAGACTTTACTTTATGTAGTGTTTAAAATTAGTAATACCTAAAACTACACACCTAATGTAAACAAAGCTTGTGCACTTGTGCGTTCATTGTGTAATCGCTAGTGTCATTGTCCCACTATTCTGTAGTGCTACGATTGTTTCTCACTAGTCCTTCGATACATCTATATTTGCTGTACTGATTTTATTTTAAATTATGTATTTTATTTGCTTAAATATTCTATATTTTCTAATATGCTTATATTGCATAGGTGTAGCATCGCTATTGTATAACTTTTATATAGATGTTAATGTTAAAGTTTTTTACTTAAATAAAAATAAAATATGTGAATTTTTGCTATCGATGTGATTCTAAAGTTAAAATAAAATTACAAATGGGTTAGCAGAGATACATAATTATACATCCACGTGGTTAGTTATTTTTTGTACTTAAATTGTTACAAATTAAAATCAAACATTGAAAAACACATAGTATAAAACCAAGTCGCTTACCATTCCTGTATGTACCTGAGTATGCTTAGATCTTTAAAACTACCCAACGACATTTGATGCGTTATTTTTAATAATTGGAGTGATTCAAGAGGAAGGTTTATATGTATATAACATGCATAATACACCCGTGCAAAGCCAGCGCGAGTAGTTAAAACACATAGAATTTTTAAAAAGGAAACTTATTTGTGTCGAAATTACTCTCGATAATACGGTAATAAATCGATTTTAATAATGTCGAACGAATCGAATAACAATGGTACACCGCCGTTGCCCTATTCATTTGTAACAATAAGATTGTTTTTATTATTTCTCATAACCGAAACGCTTATTTCTTAATTCATTGCAAGTATGTGTAAGTTAGTACGCCAGTGAACGCTTTCGTCCTTTGTGCCTTGTTATTAGACATTATTAAGTGGAGTTCCGAATTTCAATTTTTTCTAGTGTTTGTGGTATTATATTATAACAAAATATATACTTGACTTTGGATTATTCTTTTTTGGTCATACACCATTAGTAAATACAATAAATCCCTTTTAGAAGTTATACTTGTTTAGTTAACTGTGTTATTTGTTTTTTTTTTTAAATTTAACATTATACTGTTTTGGAAAAATCATTGCCTAATTGATATCTGCCATAAATAAAAAAAATCTCTTTTGTAGTAAATTTGACAAAGTTGTATACTAAAAAGTAGTAATTTTGCTCTCTCGCAATTAGAATTTCGGAATTCCACAGTTATTTTTATTATTTGCTACTACCCTCTCCCGTAGATTGAAAAAGAAGAGGGGCAGATAACCGAGTTGAAGAGCCAATTGGAAAGCAAGAAGAAATGTTTGGAAGATTTCTCAGAAGGGAAGATTAAAGAGCTCGCGGAAAGCGGAAAGGTGTGTTACAAGCTTTACTTTGGGTGGTGGTAGAAATTGGAGATTCTTATTAAGACCAAAAGTTTTGATAAAACTAATAGAAAAATCGCAGTGAGACCAAAACGTAAGGGGAACGAAGTTCCTATCACAGTTTTGTAGGCGTTTGCAGTACAATATTTTTTTATTTGGAACAATAAACGATTACAATGAGGTATTACTAGTGTAATAATTACATACAAACATGTTCCTTAAAGGAAAATGATAATAAAAAAAAACATTTATTAACATAACAGAGCACATTAAAACACTTATGACTGTTACAACTTGTAGACTATAAAATTTGTTATTGACATTAAAAAAAAGTATGATTAGATTTTAGCCTAGATAACCATATCATGGTTCACAACTTACTGTAATTTGTTTAGTTATTAATACCTATTACTATACTTCATTTTGTTTTGCCCTAATTATTGTATGCCCGTGAGTGGCGGGAGTATAGAGGACATCAAAAAACTGTTAGAATAAGAACTTTGTACCGACCTATATTCCACAATAAATAAACTGATTTGATTTGATTCGATTTACTAATTCCGACAAAACAGGATTATGTTTTAATACATGTGATCTGAGGTCCTTCTTAATTAACGGCTCCACTTATCTTTAAAGAGCTCCTCTGATAAAATCCAATGACCAGTTTAAGATGACCTATACGTCCCCGTACATTTCGGGTTTCAACTTACGTTGGTCTTTTGACAAATTATTATAGTAAGAGTTATTTCGGCTGTAATGTTTGAACTACAAAACTTACGACTTGGGAAAAAATCGGGCTAATTTGTAAACTACGTTCCACCTAAGATAGAAATTATAAATGAAATTTTACAGCAGAACACATTTTTCGCGTTGATAAAATTGCGAAAAATGTGTTTTGCTGTCCTTTTTTAGTCGCCTGAACATATATTTTTAATATCTTCAATATACCGATTTCGTTCTTATATGTAGATAGTAAAAAATCAAAAACATTCTTCTCACCTCAAGGTTAAGCATTGAATTTTTTTAAAGTACATCGTATGATGACCTAGGTAATAATTAATATGATATATCAAGTAAACAGAATTAAAATATAATTGAAAATCATACTAATTTTATAAACGCGAAGGTTTGTAAGTATGGATGGATGTTTGTTACTCTTTTACGAAAAAACAATCGGACAGAACACATGGACTACTTTTAATCGACTAAATTAAAAAGGGTATGTATTTACACAATAAATACGAAAAGAAAAAAAAAACTACTCTTTGAAAGTTATATATAATGTTATCAAAATACGAGGCTCCTAAGTTATGTAAAACATGTTATCAAATTTTAATTAATTCTATCGTTCAAAATAATTTATTTTAATCATGCATCAGTTAAAATGGCCTCTAAGCGGGGTATTCAAGGTTCGTTTTTTAATGATCCGTCAAAATATAGTCTATATTATGTCTTTACAGAGTTTAACTCCAAGCCCTGACAGTCCTCCTTCCGAAACTTCCACCGAGTGCCTTATGCATCTGCTGCAGCAGTGCGAGCCTAATACTGCCGAAAGCATCAAGGATACTGTAGATAGACATGTAAGTTTATATTAATCATAATTATATATTAAATACTAGCTGTGTCTGCGACTTCATCCGCGTTTTTATTTAATTATTTAATTTTTTTATACCTTAAACAATATTCTAAAATAAACGTAGCCTGGGCTTTTTCTTATTACATTAGCTTGCCAGTGAAAGTCCCGTCAAAATCGGTCCAGCTCTTTCATAGGTTAGCGGGTGGAGACAGACAGACAAACAGACAGACGGACCAACAAAAAATCCAAAAGATATTATTTTGGTATATGCAAGTACCTTTTAAACATACATATTATGCATTTAGTAAAAAGCGGTTATTTTAATATTACATACAGACACTCCAATTTTATTTATTTTTATAGATATTTTTATTTTTATTATCATTATTATGTATACTATAGAATATTTTCCGAGATCTCAGGTTCAATTCCAGGTTAGGGTAGTTTAACATTGATTGAGATTTCATTTGTGCCCGATATGGCGATGGACTGATCGACAGGTGGCACCTGTCGCATCATGGGACCTAATATAGGGGGTGCATAAGTATTTACATCTGTCTACCACTACGGGAGTGATGATTTGTTTTTTTTATAATAGTTTAAAATAAGTTAAAATTTTCATCGCCTATTACCGTGATGTATTTTGTTTTAATGTTTTTATACGTAGTAAACTTAATTAATTTGTACTCGTATATCTTATATCTCTAATTTATCTTTTTAGATTTCCGTACCCTAAGGGGGTAAAAAACGAAACCCTATTACTAAAACTCTGCTGTTCGTTTGTCTGTCTGTCTGTCACCAGCATATATCTCGTTTTATAGCATCATCAGGGCTATAACTTAAGGTAGCCCTGATGATTCTGTGAAACGCGAAACCGGTTGGCTATTTAAAAAATAATTTTTAATTATCATTTTTGCATATCATAAAAAAGTCACTTTTTTTTGTCTGCAGTTTTTTTAATAGATATAGTGATTTAAGAGGACGGTTTTTATGTATTATGTATATTATACCCGTGCGAAGCCGAGGCGGGTCGCTAGTAAGTTATATGTGAAAAAGTACATGTGTTTATTTTTTATTTATATATATGTATAGATAATATGTTACATTTAAGGTAAGCTTATTATATTCAACCTCTCACGTAAATCCCCGGGCCGTTCCAGAAGCGGGAGCTGGAGACGCTGGAGCGCGAGCTGCAGGGCCGCGTGTCCGCCGTGGGCGCGCACCGCGTCAAGCTGGAGCGGCTGCAGGCCGAGCTCGCCATCCTCGCCGCCCGCCAGGTCGGGCTCGCGCGCGCCTCCAAAGACACAGGTGACATACCAACCAGACCAACACATAGCTCTAAAGAATACAACTTCGCCTTAACTTTATCCCATTTTATCATTATTCCGTCATTTCACATCAAGGTTTGCTACGTAATTTATGTGATTTGATGAGCGACCCGAAAGGGAAACGAGACCAATCCTAATCTTAGGTCGAACTCGGATTTCCTGGTGATATTTTCCTTCACCGTAGGAGCACTTATTGTGCGTAAGTTAGAAAAACTCGTTGACGCATAGCGGGGTTCGAATCTGATCTGCCGGAATGAAAATCCGAAGCCCTTGATCATTAGACCGCCGAAGCTATAACTCAAAATAAAACTTATCCATATTGAATATCTATATCTATATATATTTTATATCTACAACGTATGGATTGGATCAATTTTTTTAGATATAAAGTAGGTGTGCCCGCGACTTAGTCCACGCTCGAATTTAATTAAATCAAAATAGCTGAAGTTACTTCTTAATACTGTAGCTATCTGCCAGCCATTCCAGGGATTAGCCAGAACAAACAGACGGAAATTGTAAAAATATTATTTTGGTTTATGTAGGTACAATGTATGCATTCTCTAACACTAAAATTACGATTTTTTGTATGTACTTTTTGTTTGTATGGATATGTTTACATTTTAGTTCAATTTATAAATATTAAAATAAATAATATTTTAAATATAGTAACATGATTTAATAGTTTAATACCTGAATAAATAATATTCTGTTACTATAAAGGATTGTTATTGACTTATGTATACTTCTGCTTCTAAAAATATCCAAGAAAATGATGAAAACAATAAGATGAAAAAAAAATGTTATGACAGAAGCTGAAGAGCCGCCCATGGAGGGTGTGAAGCGCAGCAAGTCGGAGCTGATGCTGCGGAGCCGAGAGGAGGCGCCCGAGCCGCTCTCCGCCGACGAGAGGGAACACTACCGGGCCAAGAGGCTCAGGCAAGTAGACATGTGTATTCCGCTCAAGACTCCGCTGTCCGTCGGTCTGTATGTAAGCAGGCTGTATCTCATGCTCTGTGATAGCAGAAATTTTCTCAGATGAGTATTTCTGTTGCCGCTATATCTAAAATTCTAAAAACGGAATAAAATTAATATATAAAAGATGCTCCCATCAAACAAACGTAATTTTTTACCGTTTTTATAGGTAATGGTACGAAACCCTTCGACGACGTTACCGCGATATTAATAGTTAGTAGTTAGCAGACATCTATTAGTCATGTCGGGTCTGTTTTAGATTTGTTGCAATAGCAGCATCAGAAATACATCTTTTGTTAAAATTCCAACTGTTTATGTACAATTTCGAGATACAACCGGGCGAGTGACAGCCAATTAAAATTTCATATGAATTGTGTACATAATAATCTATACAAATAAATAAAATTTAAGTGTCTGTATGTAATGTTAAAATAACCGCTTTTTACTAAGTGCATATGTATGTTTACAAGGTACGAATACCAAAACTACATTTTTCAGAATTTTGTCTGTCTGTTTGTACCCGCTAATCTCTGAAACGGCTGGATCGATTCTGACGGTGTTTAACTGACAGACGACACGAAAGCACAGCTAATGTAGAGTATGTAAGTTTGAAGTTTCCTTCTCCAGCCTGAGCCTGAGCCTGGAGCCGCTGGCGGGGGGCGCGGTGGGGACGGGGGGCGCGACGGCCAGCCCCGACACGTTCCACACGGCCACGTCGACGCCCAACGGCGGCACGGAGTCGGGGCTGCCGTCGCCCACCACCACCACCGACACCGACCACCCGCCGCTGCACTTCCGCCTCGGGCCCGCGCCCGACGACAGCGACGACATGTCCAGCACCGAGGACTACCACAAGGTAACGAGACATACATGAATAAACTACATCACCTCCAAAATTTAATTCGAATTATCAATCGTTTCGTAATGACGTGAAAACAATGAATAACAAGTTTTAATCTTAAATTTTACTGAATATAATAATTGCTATTAGTAAAAAAACGAAACCTTTTAACATAATTATTTCTAAGCTTGAAATAAATTTGATTGCTTACATTTAATACTATACCGCAAAAATGTTAAGATATAATTCGTGATTGTTATCAAAAAATATTTTTTTTCTCTTCAGCCTCGGATAGTGGAAGGACAATCTTCTAGTTCAATGGAGAGATCCCCGGAGGAGAGACAGCAGAGGCCGAAATTTAGAAGACGGATAGGTAAACCTCTAATTTTATATACGTGTGTCGTTTACAGTGGTCCAAAAAATTTTTTTAGCTAGAGGACATCATGACTTATCATTTAGATAAGACTTGAGTTCAGCGAAAACTTAAGGTTTAGATTTT
>DVZL01005179.1:0-12265 GCA_018236625.1 Lasaia peninsularis
ATTTCTATTTCTATTCGTATTTTTCTACGGATGCTTGCAGCAATTCCTTTACTAATAATTTATTAAATATTTAAAAATATAAATACTTTTTTCCTTTGGGAACTTCTGAACTTTTGTTAACATAATTTATACCTTCTCATGACAGATAGTCTAGATACATATATTTTACAAACATTGTTTCGTGCACAACAGTACACGTAGCCTTCAGTTGCGCACAAAAGTCAATTGAATGAGTTGTTTTACAATATCACCATAAAGTTCATAATTAACCACCGCCTGCTAGGTTGATTGAATAAACAAAACTCTTGCTGTCGAAGTACACTGAAGTTAACTAAAGGATGTTTAAAGCAAGCGTTTCAAGTTTATTACTTGCGGTCACAATTTCTTAATTGTTACTTAAAACTTAGCCACGAACTATACAAAAACTTTATTTCTGTAGTTACGAAGTAGCCCAGTGTTGATACTACGAATAAAAGTAAAAACCAATAAAATATATAATATAATGTAACCTATTGGAAAAGAAAATTAATAGAATAAAAATGGAAGAAAAAATAAATAACGCTCGATTCAATGTCGATCTGTGGGAGGGGCGAGGTTTTAAAGGTAAAAATTGGTTTACCTTGATTTCCGGAATAACCACAACTTCTATAGAAAAAAATTCGATCGCAAAGTTGTAGGCAATAAAAAGATATTCTACAACGTTTGTACTTTTTTCACATAGGTAACTCAAAATTTATATAAAAATGCAAACAACTTTTACCAAACACATTCCAATTTTTTGAAATAGAAAAATTTAGATTTTTATCTTTATTATCATAAAAAATCACCCTAATTTTCTATTGAAAATTCACGTGTCAAAATATCAGTTTTTTTTTAATTGGTTGGTTTTTGTTTATTAAAATCTCTACATTCTGATACTATAAAATATTATAACAACAAAAATAAATAAAAAACGTATATACGTTACAATGGAAAAGTACAAAAAACTAAAAACCATGAATTAGAAAATAATTTTTGAAAAATATCAAAAATTATTTTCTAATCATCATGTAAAATTTTAAATTCTGTGGTGTAACGGTACGACTGTCGCCTATTAAGACCGTTAGCTGCGGTAAGATCCTGGGTTCAAGTCGGGCAACTTTTTTTAAAACGTTTTTAAGATTATTGTGAGTAAGCATAATATTGCCCGGGATTGGAATATGTCCAAAGTGGCAAAAAGTATATCTATTGGACTTACGTGTCGTAGTAGTATACACTAACACACCTCTGTCTACCCCTTTGGGCATAATAGGCGTGAAGGTACTATTTATTAAAATTGTAAAATTCCATTCCATGGACTGGTGGTTTTACCGGAAATCGAGATAAACGAGCGTATTTTTTTTTATTATTATTATATTTTCTCCCTTTATCAATAAGATTTATTCTACTATAAACTTTTTATGTCTCAATAATTATCGGCTCTAGCCTAAAGTTGTAAAGTTTCGTTTTGTTTTGTCAAGAATCCAATAAAATGCTTTTTACTGGTTTCGTAGATTGAATTACTTGAGTTGAGACTCATGTAATTTGGGAATAAAACAATCAAAAAAATGAAAAGACATCTTGTTCATGTTCGTGTACGAAAAGCCGAAGAGATTTATCACCCCAACCTCAAGTTGGAAACATGCCATCGTCATTTTTGGCATCTATAAGCACCGTATATTTCTCACTATCACGAGATTTGGCCTATTTATCCTCGAAATAAAAAAACTATATATTAGGTATTACTAACTTATTCTGAAGAAAAGGTACTTTGTATTTTTTTAATTTTAAATAATAGGTAAAAATCTTAACACCTCCGCTCAGATTTACAAATGGCGACTAATACCCGTTAATATTATAAACTGTTATCGCTATGCAATTACTTTCAGCTAGCATACAAGTAATTCTGCATGCATATTTATAAATAACCGCATTTTAATAATAATTGTGTTGTGTGTTATGACTTAATTGGAACCGTAACAAATGTCTGTTGTCCTATTTTTTGGTGAGGTTTTAATCTGAAAAAGCTATCCATATTTATGTTGTAGTGTATTTATGTTATACCGAATGTCCTAACAGTATTTACTAACTAATTAATTTAATTAATAACTAATTAAGTAAGTAATTTAGTACTAAGGTATATTAAGATCTTGATTTTAAGTTAAAGAGATTTTAAAAATTGAAAGATAAATCTTAAGTGAACCATATTCTTTAAATATAAAGTCAATATAATTAATATAAGGGAAATAAAGTCTTAAACTACAAACATATTTTCAAAAGGGCGCACTAACAACCCTGGCAAGAAAAAAATATGTATTAATTAAAAAATATTCATTATGTTTTTTTAAACTAAAAATTAATTAAGAAAACATTGACGTAATTTTTTATTTCATTATGTTTTCAAACGAAGCGACCTATTTCACAAAACTATTATCATAATATTGTATTTAGATTGAGAAGGATTTTTTGTTTTAGATTATTGAAGCCCTGCATTATCTGCATTATACTTCGCGACAAGTCCATCGCAACGTCTGTCCCCAGGTCATCATAGTGACCAAGCGCGGCACCTGGAAGATATTTGGTCTGGAGTTTGTAGGTAAGTTCATATTAGCTGACTCGTCAAATTACTGTTCATATAGGATTTTTTTTACATATGAAAGCTAAGTATAATGACCCGCATCTCACCTGATGGAAATTGATACTGGGGTCAAAGACGGTTATGTACTAAGACAAAAGAAACTTATTCACTCTTCGTTTGAATGCAGCTAAGTGGTGTTTCTCCGAAAACACCGCTTTGGGTAGACAATTCCAATCCATAACGGTGCGAATGATGAAAGATGAGGCGAAGCTTTTACTCCTAGATCGTGGAATGTCTACTAAGTAAGGTGGTACATCTCCGTTCGCCTACTATTACGGTGATGAAAAAGAGTTGAGCAAAGATGTCTGTATAAAGACGTAAAGTCTTTACTAAATTTATCCTGTTATATATTTATTGCTATATAGCTGTATGACTGACACCCATTACACAAGCAATAATTTGGTATTTTTTAAAAATATAGTGGAATATGATGATTTGCATGGTTCTATGGTATTGTAGCCGAATGATCCAAAATTACTTCATTACTAACATAACAGTATGCGATGGGGGTGTCTCATTCCAATCGACGACAATTATATTTCTTTCACATCGTACGTAAATATTGATATTTTTTATTTAAAAGGCTTACCATCGGTTGAATACAGTTATAATATGTTAATAACTCTAGCATAGTATCTTAATAATGTAATTGTATCAAACAATTACAGGTAAACACCACGTGTTCGAAAATATAAAGTAACTTACTTCACTGGTATAATTATCTAATTACAAAACAAAAAAAGAGACATGAATACAAAATAAAACAAAAGAAAATGGAAAACGAAATTAAAACCAAAAAATAAAATATAAGTAAGTCAATCAATTAGGCTTTGTGAAATAACTTTTGCGTAACTTAGCAGACGAATCATTATCTTTATAATATTCAGATCAGTATCATTATAATCAAGCACGTCGCGAACATTACCTCAATTAATCAAACAAAATAATAACATATCATCATTTTAAGTTTAATGAAATTATGAGAGTTTAACAGTTCATATTTTATTCATGATATCATTATTTGTACAAGAGTGTGATGTAATCTCATAAAGTAAAGCTAAGCTATCAACCATTTCATTTATATCCGATTAAATTTAATTTACATGATATACAGGTGTAGTCGATTTTGTAAAACAGATACTAGATGTTACAGTGTGTTCGGCTGGTTGCCTAATTGTTTTAGCTACGGGTCTTTGTAGTTATTTATTTTATTATCGAATTTTCTTAAAACCATACAATTATTATAGACTAGCAGTACCCGCGACTTTACCCGCGTTTGAATTTGACTAAAAAAAGTAGCCTAAGCTACTCCTTAAAACACCTACCTCCGTTCAGCCCTTTTTAGAGATTAACGGAACTAACAGACAGACAGATGGACATAAAAATATTATTTGTTACCAATCTAAAAGATTTGACTCTGTGTATGCTAGAACCCATTTTTCAGAGTAATGCAGATACTGTTACCATCAAGTTAATATTGCTTAATCATTCTTCGTTCCTATATTCTAATAATCTATTTTTATTCTTGATAATTAATAAAAAATATTGTGAAATGAACTTTTAATATTAAATCATAGTTAAGTGATAAATATTAATATGTCATCATGAATAAATAAAAAACTACGGTATTGATAAATATTATGTTAAAATTATATATAAATTAATTATAATTTAATTTTTTAATAAAATTACAATCAGAATATTTTGACAACAACTTACAACTTTGGTTATTTTAATATTGAATTGAAACCACGAAGCTAAATGAAATATCTGAAGTTTACACTCGTAACAACAATCCGTCCTGAATATTAACTTGTTAGTATTGCTAACTTTTTCTAAATTTGACAACGTCAAAACAAATCGGCCTTGCGAGAGTGAGACAGCCAGCCAGCTCCAGATACTATCTTTGGCCTCATGATATTTCTAAAACTTTGCTCGAGGGCAGCTCTGACCATTTACCGTCAGGAGAACTACTCTTACCTCCCCTCCCGTAAAAACGTACGTTAAATTTTACTCAGCAAATATACTTGAGTTTACTTTGATTAAAAATGCGCCTAAAGTCAAACCTCTGTTCTATGAAACACAAATTCCGTACATAATGTTTCCTTCTGCGAAACGAAAGCCTCACAAATGAAATGTTTTAATCTCATATATCCATTTGTATTGGCTTTTTTGATGGTTTTTTGGGTTTTGTTACACTGTAAAAATATTTTACACTAGCGGCTAAAAGTGCCACTAAGGTGGTGGTTCCCATCCAGTTGATTTTTTTATCCCAAATTTAATTCATCACATAATATTCATCTCATCCCAAATCCCTCGATGGCCTAGGAGTCCGCGCTTAGGACTACGATTTCGATAGTTCAGTATCAGTTATTTTTGTGTGCAAATGAGTTTTTTTTTGCTCTTACGGTAAAAATAGTCACATCATATGAATTAATATCGTCGGCTTTTTGTTGGTGAAATGTAACACCGGGGATGGGCCCGAAACGATAAATATATAACGCCTATGAATAAACGTTAATTCTATGAATAAACGTTACGGCTTTCACCTGTCAAGACCGTTAGCCGCATATGGTCCCGGGTTCGATTCCCAAGTCAGGCAACTTCTCTTAAATGTTTTTCATATTATTCTGAATAAGCATTACATTTCTCGGTATTGGAATATGCCTGAGGCGGTGATAAACTTGCCACCTATTAAATCAGGGCCCTAGTATATTGGCTAATCGTGGATGTTCTAGTATATCTACTTTACTTACGAGTCGTGGATATACTAGCACACCTCTGCTGCTTCGGGGATAATAGGCGTGAAGGTACTTTTGTTATTTACTTTTTTGTTTAAAACTGCAAACAAGCTCTTTATCACCATAAATGTTATCAGTACGTGTCTTGTGGCTTTGGTTACGTGCGTAAATCTACCGACCACCCCAGCCTCCAGTACGTAACACAACAATGGTGTAGGCCAACTGCCTACACGATATGCAGCCTGGCGATAGACAAACTGACGGACGTAGTCTTAGTGATAGGGTTCCATTTTAACCCTTTGGCTACGGAATCCTATAAGCAGCAAGATGTACCTACACGATACGGATCCGCGTATCCAAAGGGCAGAACCCTAAAACTTTAACTTTTCTTGATAAATGAAAGTACAATAACTTCATTATTAAGCTTATCCTAACTTGATAGAAGACACATTTTGTATTCTACAGTCTGTCACAGTGAGTGAGGTTAGCTTTGATCAGGATCAGGATCAGGCTTGTCAGATAGGGACATCACTGGCGCCCAATATTCATCTTTACAAATAAATAAAATTTGTGCGTCTGTAATATTAAAATAAACGTTCTTACTAATCGCGTATAAACCAAAATAACACCTTTTACAATTTTAGTCCGTATATCTGTCTATTTGTTGTTACTAATCCCTGGAACAGCTGGACCGATTGCGATGGGACTTTCAATGACAGATAATGTAACATTCATTATCTATCAGTGCATTTAAGCAATTTTTATTTTAGGGTTATATAAATTAGTTAAATTCATACGGGAATAAAGTCAAGAGAAAAGCCGCTTATTCGCATGGCAAAAATATTTTTGTTGTTAAAAATAAAAATCGCCTTTTTGGTCAAGCGTATTCGGTGTCCGAGCTTGACGCCGGAGGTCCCCAGGTGGAGCTACATGATTATGAGTTTTTTTTCAGTTTATCCTAAAATACACTGAAATTAAAATTTATGAATACTAAAAGCCTGGGATTGTCACATGTCACATTACCTCTGCATATCCCTTGGCATGACGATATTCATTTATGTCATAAGATAGAAAATACTAGGTGGGAGTATTTTTCAAGTGTCGAGTTGCCCCAGTTGGCACCACTGAAAGCTATGTACAATGATCCGCAGCTGACCTATGATACTGGGGTCAAAGAAAGTAATCTACTAAGCCAGAAGAAACCTATTCGCTCATCGTTTAAGTGCAGCTACTAGTAAGTTGTATTTCTCCGGAGACACCACTTTGGATAGACAATTCCAATCCGTAGCAAATGATGAAAGATGAGGCGAACCTCTTAGACCTTTCTTCCTGCCATCATAATGTTGGTTACCGTTTGCCATCTCAAGTATCTAATCATTTACCAGCGTTGGTATCTAGTAGGCGACGCCTATTTTCACTGTCTCCATGTTCCTTTCAAATTCAGTAGCATAATAATGCAGTGGGGAAAATGGAGAAAATTATTTAAACTACTCAAGCTAAGAGAAATGCGAGTATATTTAATATCATTCCAGAATTTTGGTTTGTTCCGTTTTAGAGTGTTAGCCAACGCTGACCTAAATTTGCATACTCAAATAATGTTTAAGCTTGATTAATTTATTATGCCGCAGAAGCTTATTGACGTTAATGATTCATTATTTTTGGACCTATTTATACGAAATTAAATTATTTTTATACAGAATAAAGGGGATTCTTATATTGGTGTGGCGACTTCGTCCGTTTTTTGTTTTATTTTACACATTTCTAATATAAAAGTAGCTTATTACATCAGCTGTCTGCCAGTGAAGTCCCGTCAATATCGGTCCAGCCGTTTCAGAGATTAGCGAGTACAAATAGACAGACAGAACTTCTAAAAAATATTATTTAGGTATATGTACATGTAAAAAATATGTATTTAGTAAAAATTGGTTGTTTTAATATAACATACGGACACTCCAACTTTATTTATTTTTATAGACATGTTGTAAAATAGAGTACCTAATTACTTTAAGTAAATATTGTTAGTCTGTAATGTTCTTTGTCAAACTAATGGCTGATATGCTAACCCTACCTCGAACCAAACACCCACACGTACGTTTTAAGATTATCTCTGATTAAGGATCAAATTTTAATTACAATGAAAATTGGTTACTGTAATGGCATGGTATCTCCGTAAGCCTATCTGCCTATGTTTGTTTGGCAAATTAGTTTCAAACATGATAATATTAATCGTGTCTATGATTTTCTAGTTCTTAAGTACGTATTAAGGCCGAGTTAATTGAGATGCGACAAAATAAACGCGTAAAAATGCACAGCGCCATCTATTTTCAGATTTGTAACTAAATTTGAATCAATAAAAATAAATAAAGTTGGAGTCTCTGTATATAATATTAAAATAAGCGCATTCTCTAAATGTATATGTATGTTTATCTATCTGTCTGTTGGACTTTCAGTGGCAGACAGCGAATTTAAAAAAAGAAATGGCTTATGTTACTTTTATTTTAGATTTTTTTTAGAAATGTGTAAAATAAAACAATTTAAAAAACTCGGACAAAGTCGCGGGCACAACTAGTTTTAAAAAAAATATCGAAAATTAACAAAACATGTCATCTTCTATCAGTTATCCAACGAAAGAGAACAACACACAAACAACATGCGAAGGAACGAAATGTAACTAGTTTTATCAAATTATCGTTTGCTTGAGAACATAACTTAGCATTTAAGAGAAATACGATTAGTTTAAACTGAACTCAATCAGTTCAAACTCAACGCGCTTAACTGCTATTAGATCTCAAGTTTACATTTCACTTGTATTACAAACTGATTTTAGTTTATGTTCAACTTCATGTAAACTTTGTAAGCGCGATTTATCTTTCATTCCAATAACTTTTTGTGGCCGCGACTTAGTCAACGTTTTTATTTAATTATTTTATTTTATGCATTTCTAAAATAAAAGTCTAAAATAAAATTAGTCTAAGCCGTTCCCTATTACATCAGCAGTCTGCCAGTGAAAGTCCCGTCAAAATCGGTAGAGCTGTTTAAGAGATTAGCGGTACAAACAAACATTTGTTGTCGTCACGCGGCATTTAAAACATTTATCTGCCCTAAGCAGTAGTTGTGAAGCATGAATACCAAAACTAATAGAAAAGCCTTATCTTTAAGATTCAGTATGAGGATATAAAATACAGTATGGCTTAGGAGAACCTTCATTCAAAGACAGATTTAAATTAAAGAAAATATAGTCCTTTAGAACACGAATAAGGAACAAACTGGTAAATGTCATGGCAGATTCGCTGTTTTATATATACACAACCCAAGTATAATATAGCAACAAGGCACTTGAAATTAGATCGTGCAAGTTATTTAACTTACCAACTTTACTCCAGCTGTCTAAAATCGCACATTTCATTGCAAGTTTTATCAACCAAGTTGAAACTTGTATAAGACTATACCTAAAGCTTAAGAAGTGTCAGTTCAATATAAACTTGAGAATATTTTAAGATTAAGATTGGATTTTGGACAGTATTTTATTATAGTAAGGTTTAGGGAATGCTATAAATCGAATATAAGAATCGGACCACAATCTCGTAAACATTTGGAAGTAGGTAGAATGCAATTCAGGCAAGGCATTGAAGGTTGATAAATTTAAATGACAAGAAATCTTTACGTGAAGTCTTTTTTTTGAGATAGAAAGAGAGTGCTATTTCCAAATGTCACGATCCCTTCATACAAACACGTCGGTTTCGGAAACTCTAGACACCGTCCTCGTATAATAATAACACAACACACATTTAAATAAAATAGGACGAAATAGCGTTTAACTAAATGCTTTAAATTAAATTGTGAAAGTTAGTAGTTACGACGCTTACTGGCTCTGCCTCAACTGTCTCAAGTCGTACATCTCACTGCAAGTTTTATCTTCTTAGTTGAAACTTGCCATAGACTACAAACTTTAGAACTGTCAGTGTAAAATAAACTGGTGGCTATTCTGAGATTAAGATTGGATAACATGGACCTCGAGCCCAAGATCTATTTTACTTTAGCTTAAAACTAGTTATTTTTTTGTAAGTTGCTATGCCTTTTCTTTACGAAACACCTCAAGTCAGACAAAATATGTTAGTAGTAGTAGTAGTAGTTAGTAATATCATAGAAAGCTAAGGTGATCTAGTGTATAATAGTTGAGACTTTGAATTTTCTAACGTAAGTACATTTTTTGAGAGCTCTTACGATGAAAACACAGATTGATGCGTTCGATCTCATTCCTGAATCAGGCCTAGTAATTCTTAGGGATTACATAAGTCAGATGGCAGCCGCTACTACCTATTCCTTGTCAAAACACCTAGGTTAGGTAGCTGACCTCGATATCATCTAATAGAGAAACGGATAAGGATAGAAAGTCAAGTAATGCAATGTGGTTAAGTTATTCAAATAAAATACCAAATTTAAATTTAGCATTTGGAATATAATCACGAGTTTATTTTTTTAAAATAATTATTCCAGATGCAACTCCATGACAGTATCTCTTCAAAGCTTTTACCTCAATTATTAAGTATTATTATCCACATTTTGTTTTCCCTTGATTCAATGATTGATGATATCCACTTGAGTATTGATAGACGTTGGAGAAACGTCAATCATGTAGACCTAGAAAAACTTTTAGAGGCATTAACGACTGCGTAACCTGTCACTCCTTACGGATTCGAGTTCAGAAATACCACGCACTGATTCATCCACGCTGCCAATAATTCGTCGCGTTTTTAAGTATTTTTTTTTTATTTTTACTATCGCATCTTTTAATCAACCTATTTTTCATTAAAAAAAAGATATTTTAAACCAGTGTTACAAGGTTTTATGTTTCTATATTTCTTTTTAACACTGATAACCATTGTTACGCATAATTAAATAAAAACCATGTTAGGTTTTTTTGTTTTATTAATCTTTTTTTTTGCATTTGTGACTGTAATGTAATATGAATTGAGTGACTTCTATAATATGTCTTAATTTATTAATAAAATTAATGAATTTCTTACTATTAAAATCTTCGATATAATATGTAAATGACTAGACAGTATAACCAACAAACTTATAATAATACTGTATAATAATTCATATAATATAAAAATTTAGGGTATATTTTTAACACAATTGATAGAATCAGACGTTATTTTTCAAAAGTTCATATTTTAAAAAAATATATTTTACCAACTTCTTTAAACTTTTTTTGCAAGTTATATTTTTTCCTTTACATTTTTAATTTCTGAACTTTGGTGATCACTTTGGTATGACCTTGAGAGAAAAGAAAAGAAAGAGATAAAATCTCATCTGTCCATTTGAATATCATTTAAAAGTCCGAAAATAGCACTCGTTTTATTTATTTGAAAATAGAATGAAAGCTAATAAAATGGCTGAATCTGTTAACAATGGATTTTCAATTATCAGCCCATTAATGTCGTTTTACAATTGACTGCGGTCGACGATACGGCGGCGGGACGATTCGATTCAGACGTCTTCAAGATGCCCACTTTATACTGACGTTTATTACGAGTGACTTTGCAAAGACGCGCATCGATAAATTTATCACACGAAAACAGACGCGCGAGATATCTAATTTATGGTATTCATGTCTTTGGCACCAACACACAAAATTACCAGTACTGCGATTTAGCTCTAATAGAAATTATGTGCGGGACACACTGTGCTTTTTAATTTTTTATAAAGCATAATAAAGATGCTGGTTGTTTTTTTAAAACATTCCCTAACTTTTTAATTGCGCAATATGGCCGGCCGTCTTATTAAGTGTACTAATCATTTTCGTAATTTCATTTTCTAATACATTAACAAATGTAGGTCATTTGTTTAGAGCCTAGGTGGTCTATTAGTTACCGCTTGGAACTTTAGTTTACTGACTGAGAGTACATTTTTTGAGTCTTACAGTAAAGCAAAACATTGAAAGGAAACCTAGTTCTGGTCCTATTTTAGATTAGGTCGAATTTAGGTTTCCCTTCTGTATTACAGAGGTCAAGTACTGCCACTGGAAATGTCTTTCTTGAAATGTCATTTAAAATATAGTTACTATTAAATAACACTTTTAAATATAAACAAATCTTGTTTATATATTTATTTATACAGGCGATCTCGGCAACGGCTCTAACGGTTTTTCTGAAATTCAGTACCTAGGGATTTTAGGGGATAAAAAATTTGATCTAGATTGGTCTAGGTCTTATGATTACGAAATTTATGAGTATAAAGGAGTGATCATTATAAAATATTTAAATACTAAATTTATTGTTACAGAGAATATCATTGGCCACGATCCAACGGAAATGATCGCAGTTCCGCCCTGGTCTATCAAAGTAGCGACGATCTGCCAACCAAACCTGGACTTCTTGGGTACGTTTTATTTATTCCTAACTGCATTCGCGAATTCTTTCCTGATTGTTGCGACGGCGATGGTTTTTCTGTGTGTATCGGGCAGCAAAATGGCAAACTGCTTAACACAATTACGTGACCTGGTTTTTTTATTTTATAATTGTTCTACTTATATTCTAGTTCAAAATTCTTACTATCTTGAATATTTTATAAACTAGTAGGTATTTTAAACGGGAACTATACGTTTAAAGATCACCACATATTCCGAGTCCCAACTTATGACGGTAGTTCGACCGCTTATAGTGAGAGATGTTACGGCTGTTATTTCTAAATAACAAGATTAAGGCTGTTAACTGTGTTCTGTTAAGCGAAAAAATAATAAATGAGACAGCGCGTTAATGAATTATAGCTTTTTCGCCTTTCCCACTCTTTTTTTTTATAGTATAAGACAGCGAACAGGCACACGGGTCTCCTGATGGTAAGAGACAACCGTGGCCTATAG
>DVZL01005180.1:0-12265 GCA_018236625.1 Lasaia peninsularis
CGCTGTCTGTATATCGAAAATTTATTTAAACAACATAATGGTGGGCTTTGCATACGTAATAGAACGCAAAACTATGTTTTTTCTTTTATTTTGTCTGTTTTGTCTATTTGTGTGTGTGTTTATGCACGATAATCTCAGAATCAGCTCAACTGATTTAGGTGCAGGTTTTAGAAATATCTTTTTTTAGCTTTCACTTAATATTTAGTGTTCATTTCATTTTAATCGGTTAAAAAATAAAGAAGTTCAGAAGCGCGTCAGTTAAACGCGACGCGGCACCGCTTAGGGTACGTAAATAATGAAATAAAAATGCGGACAAATCGTGGGCACAGCTAGTTTCATAAAAAGAATGTTAGAGATTATATTATTTGTATAATTTCGATTTAATTTTAAGCATTATTGTTATAAAAAATAATAAAAGCTTTTTAAAAAAAGCTTTTATTATTTCTTATGTCCTGGTCCCCCGTGAAAAAAACCATCTGCCTCTCTACTATTCAACTCGTAAGAGATGAGTATAGGTTAATTGGATCATTACCAACAAAACCACTGTGGTGGTGGCTACACAGCACTCTATCACACAGGTGGTAGAGTTCTGTGTAGTAACTCACCCGGGTAGGGATGCACTGTCTTACCTATTGCTGTCGCCATATTGACTTTGTCTTATTTCAGTTCAGAGGGTATGGTAACCGGTAGACTTGCACATCAGGCCTACGATCCCAGCAATAGGACAGCGACGCACCTACAATATCTATGGTGTTTATAAGCCACGATTGTCTCTTAACGTTGGTGAATATCCATGTTCGCTGTCTTATCTCATAAAAAAGAGTGACAGTTTTTTCTTTATAGATGTTTATATAATAATAAAAACTACAGGTTTGAGATTTAGATACTCATTTCTTATTTTGGTTTCCGATTTTTTTCCATTGCATACGGTTAAATAGTATACAGATTTCCTGTTCTATTTCGTCTTAGCATTATCCCGTTTAAATATTAGACTAGCTGTGCCCATTACTTTGTCCGCGTTTTTATTTAATTATTTCAATATATATGTGCAATAAAATAAATTTTCAAAAATAAATTTCTAAAGTAAAAATAGCCTTTGTTACTTATTATATCGGCTGTCTGCCAGTGAAAATCCCGTTAATATAGGTGCAGTCGTTTCAGTGATTAGCGGCAACAAACAGACAGGCGGACAGACAAAAATTTTGAAAAATGTTGATTATAAACATACACACGCATTTATTCAAAAAGCGGTGATTTTAATATTACATACACAGACACTTTAACTTTATTTATTTGTATAGATCAAGTACCCTTGGATCTAAATTGTTAGGGTTCCTTTAGTAAATTACAAAATGAAAGCTCAATAGATAGACTATGCGCAACCACCTGTTCCGGTTTATTCTTGTCTATCGCAATCAGCTACCCAATCTAGGGGTTTTGACAAGACCGCCTGCTTAAACTTAGAGCGACTGTCGTCTGAGCTCAATAACTAAGAAAGAAAACCAGGCTTAATCCTAGATTAGGTCTAATTTGAATATAAGTTTTCACATTACCGTAGGAGCACTCGTAGAATGAACATAAGTTAGAAAAACTCATTGGTAGATGGCGGGGTTCGGACTTAAACTACTGTAACTTGGAACCCTAACCACTCGCTACATACGTCTGAGAGCCCAGAAAACAAAATACTTGTGGCGTAATCCACGACAAAGAAAAATAATATTCATATTTTATCTATATGATTGTCTATGTCAGAGACAATGTTTCAGAGAGAAGAGATGAGAAAATTGAGCGCCAAACACGATGCGCGGCTTTTGAATTAAAGGGTTTGTAAGTAATAATAAAAGTGGTAGTTAAGCATTTGGCTTATTAACTATTAAATTGTAATTGTGAAATTACCGATAATAGACATTGTGAAAATACAAGATCTTTTCTTTGAACTCCCTTAACCACGGGGGCGTTTTATATACACACCGACTTGGAGTTCCCAAATACTAAATAAAAAAATACAAAGTACCTTCACGCCAATTATACCCGCGACTCGCAAGCCCAGTAGATATACTAGGACATCCACGATTACATATCAAAAAATACATATCTCTATATGTATCCGTCTGTAAATTTAGAAATAAGGAAATTGTGTACTACCTGAGGGTGGTGTCAAGAGTCTCCGAAACCGGCGGGTATAATGATGAATGTGGAGAAAGTTCGGCAGGCATGCAGAGATCGCGACATTTGGCACACGATACTCTCTGCCTACCCCGCAAGGGACTTGTCGTGAAGATATGTAAGTATGTGTTATTCCGTCCAAGTAGTTCGTACGAGCCGTCAGTAGTATAAGCGTGGCTAATGTAAGTATCGGCGAGTGTTCACCAAATATGTCGCCGGGTGAACGACATTGGCGATCTATTTTAGTGCTAAATAATTACGGCTAAGGGAATGACTCCGACTGAACGGATATAATTTGAAACAGATACGTACAAATTTAATTAGTTGAATATACATACTGTGATGGAAGTGTTTTATACGTATATTTAGTTCTTGTTATGTATATGACGACAGACATGCCACCTGTCAAATCATGGGACTTGGTAAAAAGCTGTTATTTTAAAATTACATACAAACACACCAATTTTATTTATTTGTGGGTATAGATAAGAGAAAACTGCACTTATTGTTAACCTTTATATAAATTATAACCCTATTAAGTAATGCAATAAACAATATTCTATTCTAATGTCGTCAATGTATCTTGGGATAGGCAGTACCTATCCTTTCGTTAAAATTTGTTATAAGTATTGCTACATAGTACAGAACAAAGTGACTGTTTGTCTCTGTATGCTTGGATCTTTAAAACTACTCAACGGATTTTGATGCAGTTTTTTTGAAAGGTAGAGTGATACAAAATGAAGATTTTTAAGTATAATAATTTTCGACATTACCTAAGTAATTTAAAAATAACAATGAAAGTGTGTATGAGTGTGTACACGTAGTAGTGTGTGTGTATGTTTGTGTATGGGTGTGCGTGTGTAAACTTAAAAGATTATAATATTATGGTAAATTTTGGGAATGTATGAAGCAGGATTTCGTAATAAAAATTAATTTAATTAATCAACCTAATAATAATTTAAATTTAATAGCCAATTAATTCGTTTGGATTTACACTCATAAAAAGTAAGGGGATAAATGTTAAGGATTTCGTTAACTTTATTGCATAATATCCGACTAGTGTAGTGAAAAAGATGACTTATAGATTATATCTATATATCTATACAAATAAATAAAATTGGAGTGTCTGTATGTAATATTAAAATAACTGCTTTTTACTTATTCATTTGCATGTTTATATAATTCATATACCACAATTCATAAACTATTTTTAGAATTTTTGTCTGACTGTCTGTTTGTACCCGCTAGTCTCTGAACGGCTGGACCGATTTTGACAGGTTTTTCACTGGCAGACAGCTAATTTAATAGGCGTTCCCTATTAAATTAGCTTAGGCTACATTTATTTTAGAAATGTATAAAATTAAGTAATTAAAGAAAAGCGCGGATGAAGCCGCGGGCACAGTTATGAATCGATTTTTTGCATCCATATGTACACAGACCACACACCCCAATTGGGGTATGTGGTCTGTGCATATGTATGTGAAACATATTACATATTATGATAACTTATTATATTAGTAATAAACGTTGTTTTAATTAAATTTTGAAGCTATTTACGGTATCACTACTCTTGAACCTACTAATATAGCAATTCATTGCATAGCTGCGTCCCCTCAAATTTAACTGTTTTTTGTCCATAAAGCGTTCCAGTATGAGGTAATTCCAAATTATTTGTACTTCTAGTATAATATTCATGTAATATTTTCTGAAAACTTGTTCGAAAGTTTTGAGTACCATTTTTGCAAGTATGTAATTGTTATATTCATTAGTTTAGTCTTTGAACAAATGATCTTGGAATACCTATCGTGGTTATAATTAAATAATATTTTGATTGAGTTTACCGTGAATCACACTTCAAATGTCTTCAAAACAAATGTATTTAGGTTGCTTCTAGTAAAGCGTGGCTCCGTCTTAATAGATTACTTGTGAAAAGTTATTCGAAATCGAAAGAGGATAATGCTAGGACCACAGATTGAGGAAACATGAATGAAATATTGAAAATGTAACGGAAAAATGTATTTCCTTGGCGTCGCTCCAGCAGTTGGTTACAAATGAGGTATCACACGGGCTTGCGTCGTTAATAAAGTTTTACTGTCTTACGTGACACTTTAGAACCAATGTGACTCACACTCGTTTTATTACGACATTGCGTATTGTATAATAATCTGTGAAAATTTTGGCCTGAGCATTCTCTAACGTTAAATGTTTCGAAATTGGTACAAATACGGCCCTGCACCTGACGTATTGTGGCGTCACTTAGCAATATTATTTTAATATCATGACGCTAAAGGTATCTATCTGATGATTGCATTCCTAACACCCTGTCCGAAATCTTTAACAAATACACCGTGAATATTTTGGCCTGAACATTCTCTAACGTTAAATGTTTCGTAATTGCCACAAATACGGCCCTGCATCTGACGTACTGTGACGTCATTTAATAATATTATTTCAATACCATGAAGCTAATGGTGTCTGTAGATTATATTACTTACAATTATCTGTCCGCAATTCTAAACATCTATTTTTGTATGGGGTACCTAAGATAGCCAACACGCACACGGGTCTCTTGATGGTAAAAAACAACAAAATATGGTGACGCACCTATAACAATAGATGTAATAGGTGCGTCACCATCTGTGGTCGGATTGTTAGACCTTACGTGCAGGTTTACCGGCTACCTTACTCTCCGAACCGAAACACGATAATGTCATCATGACACCAGGAATAGTTAAGGCGGTAGATTCCTACTCGGGCGAGTTGTTGCACAGCACTCTACCATCAGTATGTACTTACTAATTTTACCACCAGTATTTTACTTACTCAGTACCATATTAGGTACTTATAATATGATATGTCATAAGAAAAACTTTAACCTTGTGATGCTGTAAAAAGCGAAACCGGTCGACTATTTCAGAAATAAATTTAAATTATAAGTTATAATATATAGGTGTGTCTTATACGAATATGTGACAGTTTCACCAAGCGCCAACGATTTTTTTTATCGTATAAGACAGCGAACAAGCACACGTCTACTGATAGTAAGATACAAACGAGGCCTCTAGACACCATAGATGTTGTAGGTGGGCCGCTGCCCTGTGGTCGGACTGTTAGACCTTATGTGCAAGTTGCCGGCTACCCTACCCTCCGGACCGGAACATGACAATGTCATTATGGCGGCAGGACTAGGTAAGGCGGTGGATCCCTACTCGGGATAATTGCTGCACAGCACTCTACCACCAGTGGTCATGTTGGTAGTAACCCAGTTCTTACGAGCTGCCTGGTGGGAAGGCAGTTAGTCTATTCTACACAGAAGACTCGGACCAACATGGGGAACTATATCTATTTCACTACAATTGGGCCGTCTATCTCACATTCACAAAGTCTGTTTGTTTTGATTTTGTCAACTCCACAAAACTAGCAAATTAAATTGTCAAGTTTAGGAAGATTTAGTGGGCTATAGTTACAAGCAATAATTAATCTTTTAATTTTAAGCAAGTAACTGAATTTAATAAATAAATAAATATTATAAAGGTTTGTTATTATTTTACACAAACAATTAAAACATAATAATAAATCGAAAACAATTTAATTTAGTGGTAAGAGATTAAATTATTAAAAACAATTTTAACTTCAATGTATTTTGCGCCATCTACTTTAAATTATTAGAACTTAATATATTGCGCGCCACCTAGATCGCTATAAGTAAAACTTGTAGCCTACAAGTTTGGTTCGAATTAAACTATTTATATTAGTGAAAGTAATATTGAAGAGATGGCGCCACAAAAGACATAGAGCTGATACAATATTTACTTTTACGAGCTACAAATTTTATCCGTTCCGTAACTTTGCTAACTCTCGGCAGAGAGTATTAATTATATTCTTTGGTAACTTGGAAAAATATCTTCTAGGTCTTAAAACCTTTGTAAATAAGATATATAATTGTATATTACCCTGGATATCTAAAAGAAAATCCTACGCATAATTAAATAAGTACCTATCAATTGAAAACCATTTTTTAAATCTATTTTGCTTTTTAAGCAATAAAAGAAATACCTATCAACGTTACTTCACCCAATAAAAAGTTTGGACGTAACACATATCATAAATTAATATTCAGAAATGAGCAACCAATTGACCGTAACTTTGTATTTAACATAAAAATATATTATATATATTGATCTTAAAACTTTAATAGATAATAAATAAGGTCCTACATAATTGTGATACAAATATTAATTATGTGTCATAAAATTTATATATTCAGGAAATCTAAATAAAAAAACCTCATCATCATTTCAGCCAATGCAAGTCCACTGCTAGACATAGGCCTTCTTCATGGTATTCCATAACGACCGATCTGATGCCGCTTGCATCTATAGACGGCTCTATCGTTATAACACCTTGTAGGGTGGCTCCCTAATGTATGCCTGCCAATACCTTTCTGCTCCGACGGCCATCGGTTCTACGACCTATGTGCCCCGTCCAGCGCCACTTCAACGAGCTAAAAATCTGCGCTATGTCCATTATTTTGGTTCTTTGCCAAAACTCCACGTTTCGGATTTGATTCCTCAAAAAAAACATCGAGTATAGCTTGCTTAATGGCCCGTTGAGCAACCCTGAGCTTTGTTATGAGACCTATAGTCAAGGACCACGCTTCAGATCCGGAAATCATCCCTGGCAACACACAAAAATGGAACACTTTAGTCTTTTGACTCTGCGGGAATATAGCATATGTATCAAAAAAACACATAGACCACTTTTTACACGACTAGGTATATTAAGATTGTATGTTTTAGTGTATATAATAATTATTACAAGACAGAAAAAATTCTGTCGTCTGATCATTCACACGGACACGGCGGACGGAAAGCTAGTAATTAATAAGTATTACTTGACAACCAACTGTCGAATTTTATTTACTTTTACGTAAAACTAGAAATATCGAAATTAGTTCATCTAATAAGAAGTTTTCACTTACATATTTTATAGGTACCTTATGTACCTACCTAGTAATATGTTTTTGTTATGAATCCTAAAATAAATAAAGACAAAAATTATCCCTATTTTAATGGTATAAATGTAAAATTTGAGTGTTTGCATAGCATGGCACCGTTAATCAATAAATTAACTTCATTAATCGTTTATATATTTATTACCAATACCATAAAAGTAAACTTTGTTAAACGTTAAAGCGTTAAATTTAGGATAATTTAACTTAAGTTAATGTTAATCCGTTAACACGTGATAAAAATTGAATTAGATCTATAATTACATTAATGATCTACTTATAAACCCTTTATTTGCGGAAAATAACAGGTTAGAACTTAGAAAGAAAACAAAATCCGTCAAGTGCGAGTCGAAGTCGCACACTAAGTGTTCCGTTATCTATAAAAACGCTTCGTTTTTTACTGTTTGGATACGGAACCCTAGAAAGACGTTCCCCCTTACTTTCAAAGCCCTTCCTGAACTTTAATATTTTGAAATTCTCGTCTCAAAGTGAGGCTCATTTCGGCGTAAGAGCCGGCTGACTCGTAGTAAAGTAGGTACTTGATTAACGATTTAACAGACTTAAGGAAATTTAACGTAAGCTAACTAATTTGTTAACATTTTAAAAGTTAATCCGCTAGTCGAAATGTTAACTTCGTTTATTAACGATTAACTGATTAACGAGTTAATGCCCAGTTATGTGTGTCTGTATGTATTTCACTTATTGGCATTATTGTATAGGGAACGTTTTATATCGATATACGAGTTCTCTCAAGACATCTAAATAATAATAATACGCGAATGTGTCTGTGGCCACTAGTTAGTAGTATATTATAAAAGTATATTTTTACGCGAATAAATATTGAATCCCTTATTTCCGGGATGGTATGGCAAATTCTCCGGTATTTGCCCTTACCATCCCGGA
This sequence comes from Lasaia peninsularis, assembly GCA_018236625.1. Classification (NCBI taxonomy): domain Eukaryota; kingdom Metazoa; phylum Arthropoda; class Insecta; order Lepidoptera; family Riodinidae; genus Lasaia; species Lasaia peninsularis. The sequence goes on from DVZL01005180.1 coordinate 8,081, forward strand.
ACTTACCAAACTTAGGATTCCCCGGACCTCCTGCTATCCCATCCCTTTGCAGCAATGAGTAGAAAAAATTAGATCATGACATTTCGATTTTGGTCTCTCTGAGCAGACATTCCATATTCAAATTTATAATTAAGTCATGATATTGAAAATATCGACCAAGTTCGAGTTGGACTCGGGCATGAAGGGTTCCGTACCATTATCTATAAACAAAGGGAAAAAAATCACGTTTGTTGGATGGGATCATTCTTTATATAATATTTATTTATTTCATTCCAGTGCCGGATAATGCCGGCGCGGGGCCCGTAGCAGATGTAAAACACTGGCCCTTAAATTATATTACCTACCTATTGAAATTCAGGGTGTAAATAAAACAGAACATTTACAAAAAGGCTTTTCGTGAATTAATGCAATGCAAATTTAGGAAAAAACACTCGTTAAATCAATATTTCTAAGTAAATAATTTTCTATATTCATTATAGTGAGGTGAAAAAATCCTCCAAAAAATGAGAAATAAACCAATGTATTACCATTTCTTTTTCGTTGAAGTATTTACATTTTGGATATAGTAGGTGTATGTAATTACCAATACAAACCAATACCAACGTTCACTTTGAGAATAGCTAAGAAGCTTTTCCATTTCATATTTTACAAATTATTGTGATCTTTTTTTGGGCACATGTGCCGTGCCCTCCAAGGCGTGGGGCCCTCCAAGGCTCGGGGCCCGTAGCATTTGCTGCCTCCTGCTATATGGCTAATGCGGCATTGTTTCATTATGTTTTTCATTTGATATTACAGCGGCAACATAAATAGATCGTATATGATAATTTCAACTGTTTAGCTACCACGGTTCATGAGATATAGCCTGATGATAGACAGACAGATAGACGACCGGCGAATTCTCAGTAATAGGGCTCCGTTTTTACCCTTTGAGTACGGAACCCTAAAATGTTAATGTATTTGGCACCATACCCGCTGGCAGATCAATGCCGTGATAGACGGAACTACTGGTTTGGCATGCCACAAATTTTCTACATTCATAGTACAATCTAATTTAAACTTTATCCAGTCCCAAGTAAAGTTTATATTAAATCTACATCTATTGTTGTCATTGTGTATCCAAATGGTGTTTAGTGATGACAAAATGTGTATAGTGTACATTGATTTTTTACCCACCTAATGGAAAGTGAAGCTGGGGTCAAAGATGGTAATGTACTAAACCATAAGAAACCTATTCACTCTTACTTTAAAGACAACTAAGTTGTATTTCTCCAGAAACACTGCTTTGGGTGGACACTTCCAATCCTTAGCAGTGCGAAGACGAGGCGAAGCTCTTCGTTCTAGTTCGTGGATCTGGATCGTCTAATTATGGATGATACATATCAATTCACCTAGTGTTAGAATTAGAGCTATGAATCTCCTCTACACCGAAATGTATCCTCTAAAATACTAAAAAACCAGCCACTCTACGACGATGCTCAAGACTGACGTTCTAGAAAACGGTAGTTTTATACCAATTTCAAAGAGGGGCTGATTACATTAATGTTATATGAAATGAACGAGCAATTCTTGTATATTTATTCATTTCGGCTACATAGGTCTAGGTCTTATAAAATTGCGTAAAAGTAACGACATCTATACAACTCTGTCGGTAGCACTTGGTGCAAAATAGTACCCACCGTCTCCGGTTTCATAGACTTACCGTGAGATGGCAGTTTTTTTGGATTACATTGACAAACAAGAACTAACCAGCCAAGCTCGGTCGCCCAGGTATTGTTATATGAAACGCGGTTCAGCAAAAAATAACATTTCTTGATTGGGTATTTACTTTATAAATATACCCTTAAATATTTGCTTTATTCGGTTTTTATTACCATTTATTATAGCGGCAACAGAAGTGAAGGAGTCATTATCTGTGAAAAATTCAACTTACTCCGCTATCTGTCTGACAGTTTTTAGTAGGTAATACCGTTTTTACCCACCGGAGACAGAAAAAAGAGGGTAGTTCAAGATTTCACGATATAAAATACATTAAGACGCTTTGAACTTGAAAGCCAAACTCTTCAATGGACTTCTACCTTCCCAACACGCGATAATCTCGCCCGATTCAGTCACGAACGGTGGTATTTTTAGACCCAGCGAGTGCCCGCGCGCTTAACGTACGCGCCAGACGTTCTACCAAAAACAATTTGTGTTATAGTGATAGTGGTACACAGTGATGAACCAATCATGACGAAGATAGTGATGGATAAGTTCAGGAAGCCGAGGTACAGGCTCGGCAAGAGACGGGTATGTTTGTGTCACAGGTTATGTTGGAGTTGAAGGTTATTGTGTCATCATTTTGATGTCAGATGTTTTGGTGTTCCGATACGCTCACAGATAAGAGATAGGAAAATAGTTTTGTTTGAGTAATCGTATCTCAAACACATAATAAACATCAAGATTACTTTGGATTTGGTTATACTTTTTCATCGTAAGCATAGTGTGTAAGGTTATGGGTTCTTTTCGCGCTGTTGTTTCGATTTTTAGATGAAATATCCTGATTAATATGAGCATAAACTGTATTGTGTTTTTGTTTTTTATGTTACGTTTTGTTCTTCTATAGTAGTAGTAGTTGTAGTCTCTACCTATATGTATGCATATAATACTTGCTATATTTTGCCCGCTGCTTCGTTCGCGTAAAATTCGAAGTAAGACGGGTCCCTTTACTGATTTAAAACACAGAAGAGAATTCAAAACAGAATATTATTTAAATACGTTGTGTGTGTGTGGTGGAAATGTGGATGATAGGGGCCCTATTTCCCTTCTGGGTTGCAGAGGTCAGATGACAGTTGCTTTGCGTAAAAACTGGTGTCCTAGTCAAATACCTTAGATTAGGTGGACGAATTTATATCATCTAATATAATACCAGATAAAGCTAAGACGAATATAAGAAGACTGTAGACAATATTATGATGTCTTTCCATTTGGAATAGAATGTAATGAACAAATTTTCATCCCCTATTTTAGGGACTGGGGGAAAATTTCAAAAAAAAAGTGGGTATTTTTTGTTGGTAACAAAGTCTGTGTACCAATTTTTAGCTCTCTACCTTGGAAAGTGTAAAAAGTCCCATATAATTAATCTACAACGCCAACACCAGGGGCTGTCTCCCGGGAGTCCGAACCTCGACCTGGTGCTGCGTTTAAATTAGTAATTTTTGACATCTTTATACTAACCATTCAACCAACAAGCGTGTCAGCTGTGATATTTATTTTTTAATCTAAGAACCCATCAGCGCGGAGTTAAAATTTTTAATACTGCCGTCAAATTTAATTGTTGGTGATTCATATTATTTTATTCACAATTAGTAGAAAGAGCTCAGGTATACTTAATAGCGGACTCGGTTGCTAACATATAAACAAGTCATATATATATATATATATATAGATGGGTCCTACGTATATGTGCCAATGAAACAATTTGAGCATTTACACTTTTTGTATATAATGCTACCTTTTAACGTGGTTAACAACATGAGCTGACAAAAGTACGAATATACAGGTAAAATCATTATTTTTGCTGCAGTAAAAAGTTTAATGTGACATAATTTTAAGTTAAAAATTTTTTCAAATTGAAACTTTGTTAGTCTTTATTAAAAAGTTGTCAATTTACACATTTGAACCATCGATATACATACATATCTTCACACTAGGTCCTTTGCGGGATAGACAGAGAGGATCAAATGCCAAATGCAACGATTCCTGATTATTTTTCTAGTTTCCTCCACTTCTTTACTTCATTTACCCGGAAATACATTTATAATTATCATCGGGAATCGAACCCTCACCTCGTGGTTGGTCGGTGATGTTAGGCGAGTGGGCTAACGACATTTAGCAAATCAATTTCAATAGCAAGTGCTCATCACACAGATCCGCAACCTGTGACTCGTCATAATTCCCACCCATGAGTCACGCGCGAAACTCCCGGCCAGCCGGAACACATTCCGACGTAACATCTATACAAATAAATGAAATTTTAGTGACTGTATGTAATATTAAAATAACCGCTTCTTACTAAATGCATATTATATACGTTTACAAGGCATATACCAAAATATTTTTCAGAATATTTGTCTGTTTGTACCCGCTAATCTCTGAAACGGCTGGACCGATTTTGACGGGACTTTCACTGATAGACAGCTAATGTAA
>DVZL01005181.1:0-12264 GCA_018236625.1 Lasaia peninsularis
CATTCCAACGTCCCTCCCCCCTTCCATGGTGCTGTTCTATACGGCCCCTGCGCGGGGGGCGGGGGGGGGGGGGGGGCGGGGTGGCAACCCTTTCCCTCGGCAGGGGATGCTCCATCCATCACCGACGACTAGCGAAATGTATTTTAATCCACTACCCCGCGCCCCAGTGCTTCATGAAAGTTGAAAAATGATCCCAACGCACACCACCGTGCTACGTCGTGTAGGGAGAAAGTTCCCATGAGTTGGCAACATTAGCGAGACGTTTTGGATTAGATGGCAACACTTTCGTTTGGAATTGTAATCGGTTTATATTTTATTTCATCTTTCCTACGACTACGCTTAAGAAAGTTTGACTAGGGGAATCCCCGAAACTGTTGGGATATTACCCGATAGTGCACTAACAATAAACAAAAACCGGACTTACTTAACATAACAATAGTATTATCGGCACGGTGTATGTTTGTCTTTGTACACCGCCTGTAATAAAACCTTGGATTTTTAATCATGCAACAATATAAATTTCCTTTGATAAAATTAAAAAATCCCTCCACATCGTAACATCTTATAGCCTTTATTTTACGGTTCCATATCATAAAGGCTATAACCGTTGTATGAAAATGGGACCCTAGTGCTAAAACTTCGCTGTCTATCTATCTGTCTGTGTGTCTGTCTGTCCATCTGTATCAAATGAACCGTGACAGCCAGAAAGTTGAAATTTTCACAGATGATATATTTCTGTTGCCGTTATAACAACAAATATTAAAACATAATAAAAACAGATATATTATGTATAAAGGGTGTTGCCATACATCCACTTTTATTTTTTGCCGTTTTTATAGGCAATGGTTCGGAACCATTCGTGAGATGATCGTAATAATGTAATGTAATTAGTCTGTCTTGGGAGATTTAAGGTAATAAAAATGTTGCATACAAACATACACGGACACGAAGCTATTTGATATAAAGTGATTGAAGATGAAGAGTGTTGTATCTCTACATGTCTCTGCTGGCGTTTTAGAAACAGCCTCCAAATCTTAATGTTACCAAATCACCAAAGTTCGATAAAATAATCAATGAATATTGAATAGAATAGAATAGAATACAACAGAAAATATTTTATTTCACAATGACCTTACAAGCGGTTCTTATGACGCGTCTATATAATACTAAAAATTGCCACCGGATCGGAACGCGACCGCTCATAGAGAAGATCCGAAAGAAACTCAGCGGGCTTGTCTTTTTTCTTATTTTCTAAATACATACATTTTACTTTATACAACAAAAGATATTGAAGGAGGAGCAATCAATCCCAATCATTTTTACATCCACATATATTGCAATATTATAATGACCTTTTTTATATAATCTATATTTAATACATTTTTTATATTTATTTAAAGATAGATCTTTTATATGGTGGGAAAGTTTATTGTTGTTGGAGTTTATTGATAGTACACACAGTTAGGCTCAATTGCTTCAAATACATCAAATTGCGATGTTGTAGTGCGATTCATGAATGTTATGCTATGACTCTCAATCATTTGCTGCCATGGCACGGTCAAGGACGTTCGTATTAATTTTTTTTAAATATTTTATTTCATCACGTATGCATTTATCGTTACATAGTCCAAAATCGACTAAGATAAAGAATTCAGTCATCATTCTTAAAATTTATATCTATGTCTTTTGTGTTACAGATACAAAGATGAACAAGAAGGAAATGACAATGTTTTCTCTTAAACAGACACTATAGCAACACCAGAGTAGCCTTCTGTAGCAAGCAAGGAAAAGGTACGAAAGCCTAGTTTTTTTTCTGTAGAAAGCATAATGCAGACATATTTGCTGATAATAAGAAATGCTCGTTGGCTAAGTATAGGTGATGGACACATTGATAGTGCCTGAGGCCGGGATGTTACGCCCGTTTTAAATTTCATTGATGGAGTAAAAAGCCCAAATGTGTATGCAGCGGTTACTTACATTTAATTCAAAATTCGCTTGACTACAGGTTTTAATTAGGCAGTTGATGAGAATTTGAATTTAGATTAAATATCAACTTATTAAGTTTAAATCAAGCTTAAGAAGAAAACTATATGATTATTTTAGCAGAAAGTAGAAAAATAATGAATTAATATTTTGTCGCACACCAAGACACACACATCAAAAAGAACATCTACCTAATTATTTCTATTTTACAAAATTTATATTAATTCGAACACAAAGGTGGTCTTATCGCAGGTGATCTCTGTCAGACAACCCTTGTAGAACAGATATGTAAACCAGTGTTGTAAATAGTCAATGTACAATATTGTTTTGTGAAACAGATAAAAAATACGTCATACATAATTACATAAATAAAGGTTTAGAGCCTTGGTGGCCTAGTGGTACGCGCTACGGACTTCTCTTTCGGTAGTAGTTCGAATCCCGCCATGTATCAATGAGTTCCTCTAACTTAAGTACCGTGCCACCTGTCACATTCTTTTTCTTCATCTTAGCCTTGTCCTACTTATATCAGGAGATTAGCGGTAACAAACAGATAGACGGAGAGACAAAATTACCTCCATACATACACTCCAATTTTATTTTTTAGTATGATGTATAAATACATATCCATAAATACATACACACTAAGATATAAAGAGATGAATAAGTGTCGTATAAATGTAGTACAGTCTTGGCATTGGAGTTTCTAATGTAAAACGGTCCCGGAGGCGCCGAGATTTCCGTCGGTTGTCATCAGAACATTAATCATACACAAATTGTTGCTCCCCTCCGAGATATGTTAGCTCCATTTGAGCCAGTCATCTTTTAGCCCTTTACAAAATTTGCAGAAAACGGTCCATTCAGCGAGCTTAACCTCTTAGAAAGTGACTTAGTCTTGTGAAAGATGATGCGGCAGAATCTACTGGGAGATGTTTTGTACTCTTTACAAGATAAAGGGTGTTTTACATCAGCTGTATCGGACGGGAGTCTCATATTATATTGGTGTTGTCTACTTAATGTAGGGAATTTACTAGTACATGACGGGGTTCGAACCTCAACTACTGAAATGGAGTTCGAAAATCCAACCGATTTTACACAACAACCAATTTTAGATATATTGGATCTATCTAATATCAAGTAATCATAACCATAAACGAAGAAGTTTTTTCTTTTAAAACACACACTTATACTTTTCCACAATATTTTATTAATTTTATTTTTAAATTAAAGTTTAGCTCACCGGTTTTACTTTTTACAGCAATATCAGGGCTTGTAAAACTAAAAAAAGTACATTCACGCCTATTATCCCCGAAGGGGTAGGCAGAGATGTGCTAGTATATCCATGACTCGTAAGTCACGATTCACTCCAGAACATCCACGATTAATTAAATTTATTTGTCTTAAGTTTTAATCGGCTGAAGTATACCTAATTAAAAAAATAATAATCGTGGAACAGTACAATGCGTGTTTTAAAGGAAAAAGTGTATATTCAACGAAATTCCACCATGTGCCGACGATGGAAAGTATAAATTCGAACATTTGTCGAATTTAAGTCTTCGCACACGTTATATTCGGGGCTCTATACAAACTTTTACCCCCCATTTTAGGAAAGTGGTTGGTTAGAAAGCGAAAACCTAGTCTACCTCATTTACCATCCCTTCAACTATCTCCAATCAAAAAAATCAAGTCAATTCGTCGCTTCGTTTTGCCGTGAGAGACGGATAAACAAACACACACAAATATACTCTCCCAGGTACAATATCAAAGTGTAATCATCAAAATCTATTTGGGATTGCCGGATTAAACGCGTAACAAAACATATTATGAACAAAACATCCAATCAAATCAAGAACCTCGTTATTTTGAAGTCCTTTAAATATATGAAAATAGAATCGGAGTTTCACGTGTGATCCCAAAGTTTTACAACTCAATTCGACTTTTGAATTCCAATGAACGAGTCGTAAAAATATATTTGCATTTGATACGTCCACGGAGGTCGGGTCCCGCGGGATAATACTGAATATTTGACGATATCTCCCGGATTACAAAAACATCTGTCCCGGAAAATTCACTCTCGAGACGTTTATCGCGCACTTGAGGGTAAATAGAGAAAAAACTGCAATAACCCGGTGTCATAACAAAGACGCCGCCACTGGCCGATAATACTATGATTAATACCCGGCGTTATCTTGAGAGTGCAGGCCTTGTCCGCCCCAAGGAAACCATAACTACCAGCAGTCTTCAAAACTGCGTATCCTCCAACGCACCACACTTTAATTTCAACTTTACATCCCATTGATAAAGTTTAAAGTCAGTTGAAAGGGAGTTCCGTTTAAGGTATTACCGGGAACATATACAAGAGTTACGGATTTCGCATAATGCATATTATATTCTTGTGAGGGAGGCTTAGGGGTGGCGAGGGGTGGAGGGGAAGGGGGGGGGAGAGGACCGCGTGACCGCACGTCTTTTGCACGCGACAAGCTCTCGACATTTTTTTATTATTATTGCGCTTCAATGGAATTTATACAGGGGAGGGTAATGGAATACCGGACACGCATGTTTTGGCCGCTGGTGATTTTGAATATGATTTTGAAATCGCATAATGGAGTGAGGAAGAGAGGGTTGGAACGGTTTATCTATACAAATAAATTAAATTGGAGTATCTGTATGTGATATTAAAATAACTGCTTTTTACTAAATGCAAATGTTTGATTACGAGGTAAATATAGCAAAACAGTGTTTTTTAGAATATTTGCTAATCTCTGAAAAGGCTGGACCCATTTTGGCGGGACTTTCACTCGCAGACAGCTAATTTAATAAGGAACAGTTTAGGTTACTTTTAATTTTTTTTCAGAAATGTATAAAGTAAAATAATTAAATAAAAACGCGGACTAAGTCGCAGGCAAAGCTAGTAGCTAGTATCATATAAAAGGTTTACCACTACATGAATTCAATTCGAAATAAAAAATTCTTGAGATTAAATCCACCCCGTACTTTAATCTCATCAGTGATGCATATTATATACAATTTTAGTCATAAATATTATTGTTACAAAAATTAAAAGAATAATCCTTGAGTTTCTTTCGCCGGATCTTTTTGTTCCGATCCGGTGGTATTAAAATTGTATAGACGCTTCACAAAGCACATGTAAATATTTTCTATTATAATATAATGCTTATGATTTTAAAATGAAATAGTAGCATTTTATTTTTACTGGCCTCCGGAAAGCAAGTTTCTTTAAAGCTAAGTTGCTGCTAAAATAATAACTGAGGCAGTTGCAAATACAATACGTATAAGTCCGATGACTCGAAGTGTATAAAAGTCTAAACAGACAGACAATGTAATTACGTAATTAATTTCACTTTATTAATATTTTTAGTAAAAATTTAACAAAGTCGTCACGTGTTATATTTTCAATAACAGTGAATTAAAAATAATGATTTTCAATTATTTTAATAATGTATTTATTCTTTGACCTAAAATTAATATTCTTATGACTATTTATAATATTATGTATAATAAGTTTATAGATCAAAATGCCATTTAAATTAATCAACGCATAAATAAAAAAAATATCTTTCATTTGTTAATTAATTTAGGCATACATTCGGGATACTTTAAGAAAATACAGATAGTAAGATACTATCACAGATAAGACGTAAAATAGAATCGGTAGGAAAATAGTTTGGAAAAAGTTAAAGGGGCGTTTTTAAACTCAATTTTTCTTACTTTTTCTTTGTGTTGTTTTTTTATTTGACAAAAAGCATTAACCCGAATTACGTTTTTATTATTTATTTTGAACGATTCAGCTGACAGAGATCTCTATATTATAAGATCGCCCTTTGTGAGTGTTTTGTTTTTGGATTTATATAAAAAAGAATCAAATAAATGATTGAAAATAATAGACTAATTTTAATCACGTTTTAATATTTTGGAGGGCTTAATTCCGACTGGAAATCTACAAATTGTTTCATTAAAATCCCTGAAATGGACACATCTGAAACTACATAGTTAGATATAAAATTGCAGGCTTATGACATCATGTGCGAAGCCACGGGCGAGAGCTATTTCATAAATAATCGTCGGTATAATTAGTTTTTCGGTACTTGAATCATTTGGAGCGATTATCGGACAATAAATATTGTTAATCGTAGCTTTCAGAGGCAGGTGCGCTTTGTTCACTCACATTGGATGCTGCTGTGGAATTATTATACGTGATGACTTCCGATTTTGGTGTGGTTTTGAGGACAATGTTTGTCTAAGGCAGGGGTTCCCAAACTTTTTTTGGCCAGGGACCACTTCTATATTCTTGTTAGCAGTGAACATAATGTAGGTATGTAGATATAATAAAAGTGAACTTTAATAGTCAATTGCTAATTAAATATTCTTAAATGAAACAAGTAGCCCTTTTGGTTTCTGCGGACCACTGTTCATCACGGACTACCGGTTGGGAACCATTGGTCTATAGGGATAAAATAACGTTTTTTTAGAATTGAAGTAGATTTTTTAAAAAAGTTAACCTTGAAAATTAAGTGTGTATTATGTTCGTGTTATTGTGTTTGTATCTGCCTGTGGCGTAGCTCCTAATTATAATCAGTTTCTTTGTATTAAAGTCAATACGATCGAGATGGTTCTTTTCTGAGATACAATTTATGGAAATCTACCCTAGCGTTCAAGGTCACCAGGTCATATGTTAGATGAGGAACATATTATTTTGGTACTCTCATATGTAAGATATAACAATTAAAGCTATTGCGTTGAACTTATGATAGAGCCCGAAGGCAGGAGACGTAATCCGGGAATTCGTACTAAACTAATGCCAATAGTTAACAAATTATCGGGAGCTACTTATAATTATTTTTTATCATACCCCGTCTAATACTATCCCGAAAACTCGACATAAGTCTGAGTTTTACGGCCACTCTGTTATCCACATTAGGATGCGATAATAACAATTATTACAGGGGCTGGAAAACAAGCACCGGTACTGGTATTATTTCAAGACTTTAAATGTAGTCTGACTGACTAAATCTGACTAACGTTAGTAGTAATTCCTCTCCACGCTTACTAAACTTATTTTAGTTGTATTGCTATTTTTTCCAATGAAATAAAACACGACAGAGATTTATATCAGATTATCTCATTTTAGTCATGTCAATGTAATTATGTAGAACACAAAAACTTGTGCGGCTTCGATTGAAATATTCTGAGTTATGTACACTAAACGTCTGTCGAAAGGCGTATAAACTAATCTGACAGGACTAAAAGGTTTTTGTCTCTTGTTTTTACTTACGTAACAAGAAGAGAGTGATAAATTAAAATAAGTTTAGTTGGCGGTAACATAATTACCAGTATTAGTATCAATTAGTTTTTTAGTACTACTTTGTACCTACTATGTATTTTGTTTTTTCTTTTTACTTATTACACAGTAAAGATTTATTCTATTCGACGCTTGTCTATTGTATATACGTATATCCGTTTAAAGGAACTCTTATGTACAGAAATATATAATGCATTTCAGGAATATAATCTTCGGGAAATATGATGGGTCAAGAGTTTGCTGCTCTACTGCAGTTTGTTGGTCAAGAATCAAGCAGGTAAATATATTTTTTCTAATTGAAGACAGCAGACAAAGCTTGTAGGGATCGTGACACTCGATTCTCTCCACCCGCAAAGGGTTTGGGGTGTTTTTTAGAGAATTGGAATATTAACGAGCATACAGATTCTTTCGATCTTATTATAGACACCAAAGATGGTAATGGTGGGTTATCTGGGGCTGAGGTATTAAATGTCTGCGTTTACTGACTTTATCCTCCGAAGTCGATTCACAACAATGGCGAGCTATGACGTTATGGCAGTGGGAGTACACGAGATGGTGGTTCTAAAAACTAGATGTTAGAAAAGTGCTAAATATTTAAAAATCGGCTAATCGTGAGTGCACAATTATGTACCCAAAAAGACATAAATCATGAAAATTGGCTTAGTCGTTTTCGAGTTATAAATAGTGTAAACTAACTCAATTTTCTATTATACATACATGTAGAATGTAGATAGATAGATAGATACAAATTCACTTTAATTACAAATATAGCCAATAATGTCTCAAGTCGAGAGGGGATTGTGAGGTTCGCGGATGCTGTACAATGGGGGGTGGGGGACGGGGGACTGCAGCCGGTCGCCATGGCAACCGCCCCCGCCTAATCAATTGCAGAAATATGTACGATCCATTACCACCCTACTGAGAACCCCCGAGCTTCAGGATTTATAGGCGCCGAATACATCAAGGGAGATCAGGGTAGGATGGACGAGGACTAGAATGAACGGCGACATTACACACACTTCGGGAAGAAAAGATGTGTCGCTTTTGCTATAGTGAGTTCGTATGGGCACACCTTATATGAATACATTTGCTGTGTTTTATTTGTGTTATATTTGCAAACCGAGCTTATTATGAAGCAATTTTAGTAAGATTTGGATGTTCCAAGGGTGGTTAAATATAAATTTTATGGGAATTGGTTCAGTACTTACATCATCGTGACGAACAGAAAACAATGTTACTGCGTTTATATTATATAAATTATTATCGTCAAACCATAACAAATGTCAAAAGGGTAAGGCAGAAGTGACTTGACGGCGATTGAAAGTTATTACTAACAATAAAATAACTTTTTCAGAAGTATTTTTGTATTATAAATGGTAAAGTGTATAAGTTTATTCTTCTTTTAAGTTTCAATGAATTCCTACCACGCAACTCGTAAAAGGCAAGCATAGGTTAACTGGGACGCTTTGAGCTGGGGGTAGAGTGCTGTGCAGTAATTAGTCCGGGTAGGGATCCGCCGCCTTACCTGTTCCTGCCGCCATAATGACATTGTCGTGTTCCAGTTCGGAGGGTAGGAAGCCGGTAGACTTGCGCATGCGGTCTTAAAGCCTGACTAGAGACCGTGACTCATCTACAATGTCTATGATGTCTATAGGTCGTGGCTGTCTCTTACCATCAGGAGACTCGTGTGCCTGTTGCTTGTCTTATCCCATAAAAAACGTTTCGCTTAAAATATTGACTTCAACTAGTCAACAACAACCTTATCGCAAATCAAACCCTGGCCTCGTTTATGTTCGATGTCATTAGACGGTTCGCTAACCTCTCGACTAACAAGACAAAATTAACGGGAATGCATTATGTGTAGTATCGGCGTAGTTCGTTGAAATTAATCCGAGAAGGGAGTAGGGTGGAAGCTGGGTGCAATATATAGGCACGAGGATTAGCTTCTTGAGGATATTAACTTGAAACTCGATGGCTTCACTCCTATTTTAGAAGACAATCGCTTCTAGTAATTAAGTGGAAGCAATTCAGGTAAGAGATTGGAACTGCCGGAGATAATGGTTAATGAGTTTTGCCGCTGCTTCCTCTGGTTGGTGACGAAAATGGAAATCATTTATTTACGGAATATGTGGTAAGATTTAACAAAAATTTGCAGTTTTTTATATTAAAAACATTGTTTTAAAAAATGATATATATACACGTCCAAGCAGGTTAGGTAGAGATAATATGTGCACCCACCATTAGCCAACGAAATTAAGCCTGATGTGACAGGTGGCAAGTTGTTTGGCACATCGGCTCAAATCCTCGGGTTTGTGTTCTTCATAAAACCTGTGCCTGGATAGTAAATAATAAATTTAGATGACGAGTAAAAAAAACAACTTAATTAACACTATTCAATCATAATTTTGATCTCTTGAGTTATAGATAGACAAAAAGTTTATCATAAAAAGATCTAAATAAAAAAAAAATCTCCAAAAGGGGAGGACGAAGGTACATGTGCACCCAAGTTTTATTAGAGGACGGGGTTTGAACCCGGACTATGTAAATGGAAGTCCAAAGTGCGTACCGCTAGCCACGGAGACTCTCATATTATTCCTGCCTCTTTTTCTTTTTTGACTTTAATGACTATCCGGTGGTGACATAATCCAGTAAAATAAACATTGAAATCAAAACTTATTTCTCAATCTTACATTTTTGAAAAGACGTAGAGTTAGTAATACCAATTAATAACTTATTATATGGTCAAACTAGAAGCCGCCCGCGACATCGTCCGCGTGGAATAATCTGTACCATATTGTGCCTCGTTATTCCCGTGTAAATCTCGATCCCTCTGGATTCTGGAACTCCGGGACAAAAAGTAGCCTTTGTGTTATTCTGTGTTTTCACCTCCCTACTAAATTTCATCATAATCGGTTCAGCAGTATTTGCGTGAAAGAGTAACAAACATCCACTCATATATACTTCCAAACTTACGCATTTATATTATTAGTAGGATAATGTAACTTAGAACTCTAATTCTGATTTAGAGCTTCGGTGGCCTAGCGGTACGAGCTTCGGACTTTCCTTCCGGTAGTCCAAGTTCGAACCCCACCATGTATCAATGAGTTTTTCTAACTTATGTACATTTTCTAGGTACTCTTACGGTGAAGGAAAACATCTCGAGGAAATCCGGAATCATTAATTTCGACCTAATCTAGGATGGGGCCTACTTTCCCGTCTGGGTTGTAGAGTTCAGATGGTAGTTGCTTTGCGTAAAAACTGGTCCTAGTCAAATCCCTTAGATTAGGTACCCGACCCCGGTACCCGATCACATATAAGACGGGATAAAGCTAAGATGAAAAAAAGATATGGTCAAGTAATTTATGTATACATATAATAAAACTGTATTCCGTACATTGATAGGTTCTGTCGTGTCCATTGTGCCGGACCAGCTACACGAATTAGGAGTAAACAAATATATGCTTGTACTACGCATCGATGTTTTGGCACGTTGTTTAAAGCCATATTTTTTAATTACAGTATATAGATCCCCTATAATAAGGGGCATCCTATCGGCTTATGCAAATATCAGTAATGTATGCTGCGCGTGGCGGGGGTGCAGTATTGATCGGTGCATGCATAATGAAAGTTTCCCTCCCTCACCGGTCATTATGTTTGTTTTGCACAGCATCCCCATGGCGTTGATGATCGATACCGCCAGGAGATAACTAACTCATCTCGAAATTGCATTTATTACTTGGATTTTTTTCATTCTATTGCAAGATAGGCAAGTAGATTGACTTTCTGATTGTAAAAAAATATTGCTTTTAATACACATCGCCTATAGGGACTCATAGGTTTAATTATATGATGTTTGATGGAGGCTGGAATGTGGTAGCCTGTTTACCGGCCTGGAACATGACAGACGCGAGATATGGCTACAAGAATAGTTAGAGCGGTGGTTCATTCGGATGAATAATCGCATCTAGTCGTATTCACGCTGTTAGTGACGAACGAACCGACACTCGCTTTTTACAGAGTCAGTTGATAGGAAAAAAGATAACTAAAATAGTTTTATAGTATCAACAAACATAGATTCGTGAAAACCAAAAATTTACGGAGATATATATTTTTTCTTTACCTTATCTATTATTATTTTTTTTTAGTTTTATTGAGAAATAAAAGAAAAAAAATATAACAAGTATTATTTTTTTAAATAATATGTATGATTCAATTTTGAAAATCCTTACTTTGCAATAATCCTTTGCATTTGAGAAAACAAGTTTTGGGGACTTTTATAGGTGTTAGGTATAAAAGTGCGAAAGTAAGTACCTTCACACCCATCATCCCCGAAGAAGTAGGCAGAGGAGTGCTAAGTACATCCACGACTCGCAAGTCCAGTAGATATACTAGAACACCCACTTGGGCCCATGATGCTATAGGTGGCAAGGAAAGTCTATCGCCACTTCGGGCATATTCCAATCCAGGGCAATGTAATGCTTACTTAGAATAATCTGAAAAACATTTAAGAAAAGTTGCCCAGGTCGGGCAAATTTTATTATAACGGGAATTGAACCCTAGGCCTACGCGGCTAACGGTCTTAACGGGCGACGGCTGTATCGCTACGCCACAGAGGTGATTACATATTAAACTAAAAATACGATCTTAATCAAAAACATCATAATAGAATATCATTATCCAGAGCTAACCAAAAATTGACATTCATTTATATAATCGCATCACTATTTTTATTCTAGCAATTCTCAGTGCAATATGAGCCTTTGCTTGATTTCTTTATGATATTAGCACGCGTACCTTTCAATAAATTTACTTGAGTTTTGTTACAGAGAACTCTATGTTACTTATTGTATGTCGTTAGTGTGAACCAATTCAATAAAAAATGAATGTCGTCAACCCATTTTTTTTGTTCGCGGCCGGTCAATCGCACTTAGCTTCATGCCAGTCATTGTGCATCTGTGACATGG
>DVZL01005182.1:0-12262 GCA_018236625.1 Lasaia peninsularis
TCTATAGGCCACGGTTGTCTCTTACCATCAGGAGACCCGTGTGCCTGTTCGCTGTCTTATACTATAAAAAAAAAGTTTTTCTAAGTACATTTTCTGAGTGCTCTTACGGTGAAGAAAGAGATTGTGAGGATAAGATGGATACTTAATTATTGGACTTTTTCGTTTGAATGTCATGTAATTACTTCTTGTGTAAGGCTGTATAAGGCTAAATTGAATGAAATATGTCAGCGGGGTTAAGGATAGCGGTCGATTTCGTTGTATTTCTAAAAAACGCCAAAACCTTTAGAAAAAACCGGCTAAGTAAGTGCAAGCACAAAGATTTCCGCGTCTATAAAAACGGCAAGAAAAATTGCGTTTTATTATAGTACTTTAATTTTATTATTTATCTTGCTTTACTTTTTTATGGGATAAGACAAGGAGCACACAGTTTTCTTGATGGTAACAATGAAATGTGGCTATAGACACCAAAGATGTTGTAGGGTGTCAGATCTGATGTGCAACTTTATCCCCCGAACCGAAACATGACATTGTCATAGCGGCAGGAATGGGTAGGGAGGTGGATTCCTACCCGAGTAAGTTGCTACACACATATATAATCACACTAAAAATAGCGCTTATTTAATGTTGACATACGTCATGAACCTGTACGACAACACCTCGGTATGATGTCACCAGCACAGAAATCAAAAGGTGAACTTGAAGGTTTTGTATCGACTGATATGCTCTTCCCCCTCTCATGCATACTAATATTATAAATGCGAAAGTAACGCTGTATGTTAGTCTGTCTGTCTGTTACACTTTCACGCCTAAACCACTGAACCGATTTTGATAAAATTTGGTATGAAAATAGAACTAAGCTTGGGAAAGGACGTAGGCTAATTTTTAACCGACTACATGAAAGGGGGTATGTTTTTATGCAATAAGTAAGATGAAAATATTTCTGTCCTTTGAAAGTTATCTATGGTAAGTTTTCACGCGGGCGAAGCCGCGGGCGGAAAGCTAGTACTATATATACAAAAATGTGTATCTGAGTTTGTTCCGTCAGAACATGAAAATAAATTTTAGCACAGAGATAGATTATATGCTACAGGTATATCGATGTTTATGATTGCAATGATTGGGATAAACCAGTTGTGTGTATAGTAGCACATATAGTAATTTTATTTTTGTAGTTTTATTATTTAGTATAGATTTCCGCAAAGTAATTTCTAAGTACGCCGTAGGTATACTTGTGGTGTAGGCGTCGGTACAAAGTTATTTGATTGATATGTAGCTATAACACTCGCGGACCACATCCGTAGTAGATTAATTAGAGGAAAAGTGAGATTATGGCCGTTTTCAACAACCTATCCACAGTTACAGATAGGCTTACTAAAGTTTTGTTGATAAGATGTTTTTATTGATTATTGAAAAATAACAGTGGTTGTTTGGTTACTGACCTAAGGTACTTATCGTTGATAGGTTATTGAAAACGGCCCTAAAAGAAATTGTCGGTGTAAAAATTGTGAAAGTGTTCTCTGATGGTTCGGTCATATAGAAAGACTGAAAGATTTACACGGAGGTCCCGCGCCAACACGGGATTAACTAAATAGCTTAAAAAGTCCGCCTCGTGGGTAGAGCTGGGGTTAGCTTACACGCCTAACTCCATCGACTAACCGCAAGGCTCGGGTTCGATTCCCGACGGGGGCAGGCATTTGTGTGATTAAGATAGATGTTTGTATTTCGGGGTCTGGGATTTTTAAATTTATATTTAAGTATTTTTATATATGTAGTATCGTTGCTTAACACCCATAACACAAGCATTTAAATTTGCTTACTTTGGGATTAGATCAATTTGTGTAATTTGTCCAGTAATATTTTTTTATTAAAAAAAACATACATACGCCGACGTAGCGGGCAACTGCTAGTTAAATCCTATTAAAAATGTATTTTTATATTGGTGTAGAAGAATGGCGAAAGTTTTTAGATATAGTTTTCATAATTCGTAGCAAATTTAGTATGTAAAGAGATCAAACTCTTATCAATGTTTCTCATTACATATTCCATTCATAATACCGATTATAAGTGAAACATTTACCCATACACCTGCATGATGATGTGGCTGTTCACATTTCTGTGCATTTATCTTCACGCCAGGTCCCTTGCGAAGAAGGCAGAGAGAATTGTCAAGTGTCACGATTCCTACATGCTTGTCTAGCTTCCTACACATACTATAAGGTTGCCTGGAAGAGATCGCTGACTTGGTTCCCCGTGTTGGTCCCGGGATCCTATGTAGAATAGGCCAACTGCTATAAAGAGTTATTCTATTATATTCTATTTTATACATTACTGTTAGGTATGGCAACACTTCCACTTCCTTCTTCTTGTAATAACAATATAACAATTACTTTCTTCATACACACATGCCGGCTTCTTGGACTCTTGACAACACCCCTGGATAGCAATTTGGTTGAGGAATGACAACCTAGGTTTTCCCGGGTACTTACAGCCATCCACATTGTATTAACCTACTTTGTTAATCTTTCATCTTTCATTCCTTCCACATGATCGAACAATTAAAGCATCCCCTTTCTCATTTATACCCCGATACTTCTTTTCAAGCCCCCTCCTAACGATAAGTTAAACGATGTTCTTATGATTAATAAAATAATGTATACTAAAATTCTGTATATAGTTTAAAATAGTTTTTGTAGTCACACCCTCATGCGAAAAAACGAAAACAGGTTTTTATAACTTAATAGAAGCTTTGTTTGATTTGGAGAGGTGAGAAAATTTGTTAATAAGGTCAAAGAACTGGAAGCTCCTGCTCACAATGGCCGAGAACTTCGACCAACGATATGAATGAGTCTATTGGGGATATACATACGAGAAATCTACCCAAAAAAAATCCCTGAAATCAGTACTCAGCTGTTGTGTAAAGGGTGTTGAATAGTCTGATTTGTACTTTTGATAATTGACTGTCCTACCGTACCTTCGGGATCGGAACACGACTGTAACGACCGGACGACGCGACGCTCGGTTAAGCTAGAAAGTCTGATTGGCTGTACGAATATATCATAGGATCCTAAATGAAAACATAACTCCATTTCAGTATTTTCATTTATATGACTTATTTATATGCTTAAATGGATTTTAATAAAAATGGTGTCTAGCCAAACTGTGACTTTATATACAGTGCCGAGCGTCACTCGGTAATTCTTTTATTGCCATTTGACGGCAATTAAATCTACGAAGCCGTAGTCGGTACTTTTTACACCAAGTGCTACCGACAGAGTTGTATAGAAGTCGTGATTCGCAATGTCATAAGAAGTAGACCTTTGTTTACCCCCCTAAAACCCCTATGCACCAACTTTCAGCGAAATCGTTAGAGTCGTCGTTTAAAAAAGTCTAAAAGTATTAGAAAGCTTAAAAGTATTAGATACGTCAAATATATACATCTAAATTCACAAAACGAAGACTTTTTTTAAACATTGTCAAAAAACTTTTTCCCATTTCTGTGTCAAATGATATCGCTATCGTCTACCTAATCCAGCGTATTGCACGGGGATGCTAGTTTTAACCCAGAAGGAAAACCAGGTCCAAGCCTAGTTTAGGTCGAATTCGAGTAGTCGTGCAATCCGTTAGAATATTCAGTAAATGTACGTTAGGTGAAAAATCTCATTGACACGTAGCGTGATTTGAACCTGGACTACAGAATAAAAGTCCAAAGCCTGATCTCTAGACCACCAAGGCTCAAATATTATCATATATGTCACCTCAATTCCGTCAATTATTTATTGACATCGAATAGGGCACGATGCTGTCATCTGCTGACAACATATTTAAAAGTGTGATTAAATTAAAAAAAACCAGCCAAGTGCGAGCCGGACTCGCACAAGAAGGATATCGTACCATTATCAAAAAAACGACGTATTTTGTATGGGAGCACTCTTCATATACTTTTTTATTCCGTTTTCAGTATTTGTTGTTAAAGCGGCAAAAGAAATACATCATCTGTGAAATTTCCAACTTTCTAGCTATTACAGTTTATGAGATACAGCCTGGTGACAGACTGACATACAGCCGAAAAGTGAAGTTCCTGTAATACGGTTCCGATTTTACCCTTTGGGTACGGATCCCTAAAAATTGTTCATAATAAATTATTGTATGGGCGTTGAAAAATTTGAATATTTCACACTCGATGTCCCAATTCTCGATTATATCGATTTTTCATATCGATACTCGATAAAAATAGGGTCAGGGGACTGTCGACGACCGATGACATTTTGTGATTTAGTATGTCTTCAAGCTAATTAACCAAGCATGGGTGGTAACAGATTTGGCCGACCTACATTCTTTGTTCTCGATTGTAAATCGATTTTCCATATCGATAAATTAAAAATGAAGTAAGGGTAACGAACCCATTGAATTGTATAATAATTCTTTTGCGACAAAGTAATGAACATTTATTTTATTTTATCAAAGTGGAATAAGTAATAATAAATGGTGAGTGCGAG
This sequence comes from Lasaia peninsularis, assembly GCA_018236625.1. Classification (NCBI taxonomy): domain Eukaryota; kingdom Metazoa; phylum Arthropoda; class Insecta; order Lepidoptera; family Riodinidae; genus Lasaia; species Lasaia peninsularis. The sequence continues at coordinate 4,497 of DVZL01005182.1, forward strand.
TTGGATTCGCGCACGAAGGGTTCAACACCATTATCTGTAAAAATCAAGTTCGTTGTATGGAAGTCCCTTTAAATATATATTTTATATTTCTAGTTTTGTTTTTATAGAGGCAACAGAAATGCATCATCTGTGAAAATTTCAGATGGCAGTCACTAATATTTCGTAAGAGCTTCGATAAATAAACTCATGCCTACTGACAAATGTACGAGTCTTTAGAGATTTGTAATTCACATTTGCCATATTAATAATTTTTTTTTAATTCAAAATAAAACTGTAACGATTTAAAGCTTACCTTCGGCTTTGATCTGTCAAGAAGTGTTCGGTTAAAAAACTTAATTTATTTCATGCAAATTGGCAGAAATGTAACAGAAAAAAAAATTGCTGTATTCATTTTTATTATGATAATATAATATAAAAAGTAATAAAACTGGGTGTCAAGTCTGGGTGTTGATTTTGGTCATTTCACATTAGGCAGCCCTATTGTGGGTTGTATATCGATTCTGCATGAAGATCTGACGCGAAGTAATATCGTTAATCAAGATACCAATTTAGGTCGGGACAGGATCGTATGGTATTCCGACTAAATCGGTGTGTTGGGTTCGATGACATGTTACTTATAAAATTTTGTTAATTAGCACATACTTGCCTATAGTAATCGCTTCTAAGACCACATAGTCTCTTTGAATATGACATAACTCTACATGTGTATTATGTTTGATAGTTCTCTCTATGTAAAACATAGAGAGAACTATCAAATATACAATTTTTGTAATGAGATTCGAACCTGGACTATTAGAACGTAAGCCCGAAGCCCTTACCACCAGACCTCCGAGGCTTCTAATATCATGTCATTATTCCTTTAATATATATATTCTTATATAAGTATGTTAAAAAAATATCGAGTTTGGTCGAGCGTAGTTGGTGTCTGACTTTGACACGCCAGGTCCCAGGTTTAATCCCCGGTTATGGAGACAGGACAAATTTTCAGTTTTATTCAGAAACATAACGTTGCCTGATTGGATTTGTGCCCGTTATGGCGACTGATTTGCCACCTATATCATGACATCTAAGTACTAAGAACAAGTTGTTCCATGGAATGCAATCCTCAACCTCTTCTGGGGATCTCGTGCATCAAATTCGGTCGAGAGGCGATTATATAATTCATTACATTTTAGTTCAGACAGAAATATATCCCATTGTGTTTAATTGCTGTAACTAGGTTCAACGACATCTTTCTTTTTTCCTTTTTGCTGTATAAACTACTGCAACTTTGCCCGCTCGACTCGTAACTTCATTTTAATAAACTGTTTTTGATGTTGTATTCAGTGACTTTGATCAAAACATTAAAGATTACTAAAATCAAAGAGTATACGGTGTATAATAATTAAAATTTTGGACAAATTTCATCGAAGTGCGTGTCATATATAAGGATAAGGAGTTTACCAGTGACGAAGCGTTACTTATGGTTTCTTGTATTCTTATACTAAGTATTATAGTTTTTATAAGCATTGCTATAGATTACGATTCGTACAAAAACGTATGCCCCTTAAGAAAAAACCATTTGTTTTTTGTATATATGAACTGTGTGTACATGATATATAACCTCAACGTAAGTAAATGACATGCTTGTATTACCTTTACATATATGGATGTTTGTTATACTAGTACCAAGAAACATACGCCCAAATTAATTCAATTGACTCCAAGGTACGGAAACGTAAATACACACATATCTTTACGCCAGTCCCTTGCGGGGTCGGCAGAGAGAATGAAGTGCCAGTTGTCACGATTTCTACATACTTGCCTAACTTGCTCCACATTTTCACACAACATTCCTTGATAATCACACATAAAACCTACTAAATACGAATAGCACTCGATCGTTAAGGACTCCGCATCATTAGCTGTAAAAAATACGTTTGTTGTATGGGAACCCTCTTTTAATACTAACATATATATTTTGTGAAAAAATTAAAATTTCTAGCTATCACAGTTTATGAGATACAGCCCGGTGACGGACAGACAGACAGCGAAGGCTTAGTTATAGGATTCCGTTTTTACCCTTTAAACCCTAAAAACTAAGAGCATGTATGTGCATGTACTTGTCTAAGGTGTTCACCTTAGACAAGTACACAACCACTGAGGCGATCAGAAAAGAACGATATACTTGCGATATACAAATGTAACTCAATCATAGGTTAATCTAAGGTTCAAGTGCGGTCAAGGCCCGTTAATGAAGTGAAATGACCGCTGCATACGAATGAGATGCCTTCTGCTGCCGGTTGGTGTGATCACAATTGGATGCAGTGTTGCCACTGTAGCGGTTCCGCTAAATCTGGGGAGATTTTCAAAAAACATATCGCAGAGCCCATAAAGACGCCGACGATATCAATTCCCAGGATGTGACAAGTGGCAAGTCCGTTGCCATATCGGGCACGAATCTAATCTCGGAAAACGTTATACGTCCAAAAACTCATTAGAACGATATTGAGCTGTTCTATGTGCCCATTTTTGTAACATTAACTATGTTAAATCAATGTTCATGTTCATGTTCCCTTTTGTACATAATATGTTTAAGGGATTTCATTTTAATTAAGGTTCATATAATATAAATATGAATGTAATCTTCATATAAATGTAACTAGACTTTTGCGGTCTTTCTGTACAAGACTGGAAAAGAAAGGTTTTTAGAGCTTTCTCTGAAACCCACGCAATAGCAAAATTTGCCTTCTTCTACTCTAAATATTCCTGTAACCAGCTCTGTAACAATAATTTCCTACCCGTGATTTAATTTAAATTACAAACCTGGAAGTTTTTGAAGGTCTCCTTGGCAACACTTATTGTGTGTAGGGTATACTTAAAGTACTGTTCGACGTACGAATTATGAGAAACTTTCTTGGGGTCTTTCATTAATATGCCTTGTTAATTAATACAGTACTCCCGGATTAATGCCTTAGTTCTAGATAACAGAGTTATACGACGCTGGTTATTTATTTGTAAATGCATTTTATTAAGCAGCCAGTTTGAAAATAAAAATTTATCTTCAAAACCGATTCATCCAGTCGCAAGTTCTGAAGAAACAGTAATAAATAATAATATTCAGTCTATTTGAGAAGCTCCTCCGTTTTTTCATCGGTTGAAAATGTTTCAATGCATTCAATAGAGTAACTCTTAATTATGCACCAAAATAAAGCTCAATATAATCAAACTTGATACTAAAGGATACAAATGCGATCTTATCGCCAAGTCAGCGATCTCTTCCAAGCAACCTTATGGTAGGTACGGAACAAAAGTGAAGGAAATAATATTTGCAAAAATATTATTAACATGAAACATAAAGGGTGTGGCGTAAATAATAGCCAAAACTGCACCTACCGATATATAACAGCTTGCCTAGTCAGAACAACAAAAAAAAGTTTAGTTAAATATCGACAGTTCTCAAGTTATCGGCCATTTTTAAATTTTTAGGAAAAATTCACCCTTCATATCATTTTAGAATCACCAATAAATTAACAACTTTTCTGTATAATGGTCAGTACTCTGTTAAATTTTATAACTCAAGAGCGGGCTTATCTATCCAAACCCAATGTTTAGTCTTTGTTTGGACTATTTTGTAGATGGTTTATGTGAAGTGCGCACAAAATCGGGAGAGCGGCTTTTCATTTATCACAATTTTTGTAAGAATAATTTTCAATAAAAGACGGTTTATTTTTTGAATGGGGATTGTGCTGTCAAATTGAAACTTTTTTCAGTATTGACAGTAAAAGCATATTGTTGTATCATTTAAATGTGGTCATTTCATTTTGGACGTGCTTCGATGAAAGCAAATTGTCAGAGTTATATTTTTTTATAATTCACTTTATACGTAGCGAAACACGTACCAGATTGCTAGTTTTTTTTATATATATTTATTTATTAAAATCAAATATAAAATCTTGGATATAGGTATACACCAAAATTTATTCCACAAATAAATATGGATAAAACAATTCGAGCAAAGCCAGTTTTTCAGCGAGTAGTTTATTCGACCAATCAACAGTCAGGATATCCTGTGATACCTCCAACAATACGTATCAATATCACCTTAAGAATGTTGTCAGCGATATAGCGCGACCGCGTGGGCTTGATCGTAGGCGACTGCAATGATCTAATACTCAAGAATCAACGATTTCTTAATGGTGCTTATCGAAAACATACCTTATTGGTAAATATTCGTCCTAATTTATGTTCTGCGGCCCTAGCAACAGATTTTAAACTGCCAGTATATTTTCTAAATAAATATCGTCATGCCCATATCCCAGAAAGAGAGCAGAGGCACATAATAATAATTTTTGTCTGTCTTTCTGTTAGTACCCGCTAATCTGTCAAACGACTGGATCGATTTTGACAGGAGTTCCACTGGCATACAGTTGATGTCACAAGGCATGGTTTAGGCTACAATTATTTTAGAAATATATAAAATAATTAAATAAAAACGCGGACGAAGTTGCAGGCGCAGCTAGTTAATGTTAAAAAAAATATAGAAAGAGGAGCCGCCGTGTTCCAGTGCGAAGGATTTTTGATTTCCATTTTAGTAGTCCAACTTCGAATCTCATTAGAACAAGTATATATTTGACACTTCTCCTTATGTAAAAGTAGAGTTGCGTCATACTTAAAGAGGTTTCCTTCATGCCCTTAATGTATTCCGCGTAGGCGCGGCGGAGGCGACAGGGCCATTACCGAATATGTACGTAGGTTCCATTCTCGACTGATGTCATACAATGATCTACGTTATTATTCGCAAACAATAGCTCGGCTAGATTTATCGTTTGCCTGTTAATTATCAGCACAGGCGAGTTTGTGTCTCGGAGCTATATTTGATATTTGAATATTATGCAAACAAACTGCTATGAGGAATATCTCGTATTTTAAAATTAACTTTTACTCTAGTTTCCTCACAGACCTCGTCCTCACAATATTCATACTCATATCCCCGTGGGATTATTTTTCGTTTGACCCTGTTTTGGGGGTCCTTCTAGTCACCTCTGAGACAAAGCCTTTGGTCTACTAATTTGTTTGTTACTTACATAGTTTAATTTGATATCTAATTACTAAATGTAATTAGTTTGTTTCTTGTTTATTTTATACTATTTATTTTATATAATGTTATGATTTTATTGTCCCCGTGGGATTAGACAGAGGTAGGCACCATTCGGGTAGTCCAAGTTCGAGCCCCGCCATGTACCAATGAGTTTTTCTAACTTATGTACATTTTCTGAGTGCTCTTATGGTGAAAGAAAACTTCGTGAGGAAACCTGGATTCATTAAATTCGATCTAATCTACATTTGGGCGTAGTTTCCCTTCTAGGTTGCAGAGGTCAGATGGCAGTCGTTTTACGTAAAAATTAGGTCGCCGACCCCGATCTCGATTATGAAACGGGATAAGGATAGGACGAAGAAAATATCTTTGTAATAACTACACAGAATATACATATTCAGCAAATAATTTATTTCATTTCCTTCTTTTGGATTTGCAGTCCTTCACTAATTTAACCCGATAAGCAATCGACGTTAATATTCAAAAACCACGCGGGATGATTTTAAAAGAAACTTTGACCTACGGATTTTTATAAGGGAGGTCAATAAACTTTTTACAAGACTGCGCTGCATTCACCGCTTATCTTCTAAATATATAATAAAACTGTTCAAGAGTGAATTCTGTACTTTTGAAAAAGGATCTAGACGACTGGAAACGATTAGCAAAACACATTATTCGCATGTTTAGAATTTTTGTTTGTCTGTCTGTATCCCTAAAAAATGGCCAACTCGCTCATTTATACTACTCTAAATCGGTTAAGTGCGAGTCGGACTCGCGCGCGAAGCTTACTTCGTACAGTTTATAAAATTAAAAGAACCTTCACACCTGTTATCCCCGAAAGGGTAGGCAGAGGTGTGCTAGTATATCTACGACTCCTAAGTCCTGTAGTTCACGACATAAAACCAGTAGAATTGCAAAAACGGTCCCTGCCTTGAGGACCGTTTGTGCAATTCTACCGGTTACCCTTCCCTCCAAACCGGAACATGACAATGTCAAATCTCAAATACCTTTATTATAAGGTCCATATTACATTATTGTCAATCTCTCTCCCATTCTGGCGTCTTTCCAAATAAACAATAACCACAACATTACCATAAACATGAAGCAGGAAACCCTCACTCCAGCTATTTCTGTAATTTCCGACTTGCACTTCCTAGGTCATAAACCATCAAACCGACACATGGTAAACGAAACCTTACCACCCGTACATAAGGCTTATAATGTGTTTTCAAATACTAATGATGTTTGTACGGCTTGGACGTATCGTAAAACGGTTCTAAGGCTGTCGCAAATAGAAATGTGAATGACCTTTCTGAGCACTAAATGTTGGACTATTGCTTGCCTGTGAGGATTCGTTGACCTACAGATTAGAGACTTCGCCAGGGGTGCGGGTTCTATTACGGCCCGTATACCGAACGCAATGTAAACGACCTCCAAAGTATAAGGAGGCATCCAAGCCTAAAACCAAGAAGTTCGCCTCTTCTTAAGTATTATTCCTGGAGAATTATAGTTTGGATGTTGTCAAGGCTAGAGTGAGTGCTTCTGTCTTAGGATGTCTCTATCCTTAACTATAACATCACTTACCACCAGCTGCTATGGTGGCCTTGTGGAACGCGCGTCGGATTTCCATTTCGGTAGGTTTGAACCCTGCCTTACCAATGAGTTTTCTAACTCAAAGTACATTTTCAGTGAAGAAAATATCTTGAGGATCCCAGGATTTGTAGCCAATATGGCGACGGACTTGCCACCTGTCAAATCATGGGACCTAATATCGTCGGCTAATCGTGGGTACATACATATGTACCTCTACCTACCTTTTCGGAGTTATGGTCGTGGTGATTTTTTTTGCTGTTTTTATATGTGAACTGTGTTGGTTGTGTAACAAAATGCAAATGACTGTTAAATGTAATTTTGTCTTTTTTATGGGATAAGAAAGTTGAGAGGCACACGGGTTTCCTGATGGTAAGAGACAGCCGTGGGTCTACTCGGCTACCTCACCCTACGGACCGGAACACGACAGTGTCACTATGGCGGTAGGATTAGGTAAGGCGGTGGATACGAACCCGGGCCAGCTGCTGCACAGCACTCTACCACCATTATAAGTAGTGTATATTATATTGTTGAAAATTTGATAATTATGAGTAATTATTGTCCTGTTCCAAGCTAAAAAAAGTTCAAAACCCAAAAAATTCATCGGCCGGGCGAGGTGGAGTTCCCGGGAATAGCTAGTTATTATTATTAAATGAAATTTTTTGTCTCGTAAATTTAAATTGTGATATCTCTTTTGACGAAAATTAGTCACCGTGGCTGTTATTACTTTGCAATTAAAATTGTAATGTGCCTCTAAAAAAAAGTTCATCTTCCAAAGTACTTAATTGTAATTAAAGCTACTGTTCTTTTTAATAGGGTTCCGCATCTAAGGTTTATCAATAAGCCACTTCTGAAATTGTGATATATCCTTTGATAGGGATGGGCAAACGGGGAAGAAATATCGATATAGGTTTTTCAAATGTATCGATAAATATCGACTAAAAATATCGATATTTTCTGCGCAATAAGCGATTACCTTTTTTAAGCGATCGATTACCTATAATAACTGTCAAAATAATAACAAATTTTTGAAGCAACGAAACTAAACTCATACAGCCTGCTGCCTTCTTACTCTTTTTCTAAAAAATATATCGATTTT
>DVZL01005183.1:0-12262 GCA_018236625.1 Lasaia peninsularis
CCCGTAGGAATGAAGCATTTCCCCGCGTTAAAAAGTAGCCTATATTCATCAAAGATAATGTCGACTTCTAATAGTAAAAGAATTGTTAAAATCGATCCATAGTTTCGCAGCCTATTCAAACAAACAATCAATTCTTCCCTCTTTATAATATATTCATATAAAATTTTCGCTTTCGCTAGCGAAAAAAGAAAGAAGTATGGCAACAAAGTCACACCAAAAAATAATTACGCGGCGTACCCAAAATTACTCCTCGTAACAGGCGCTTACTACTTGCGGATTAAAATAATCCCTCTGCAAAAAACAGGAGGGTAGTGATCGAGTTCGAGTCCTTACTACTTGGTACTTGCGAAAGACATCTGTTAGGGTATTTATTACCGACATTAGTTTCGGGTACTGATTGCGCCTTTAAATCTTTTACCACCATAAGTCCAGGGGTTAACGAATACGTCTAGACTTAATCACGGGCTAGAATTCGATTCTTTACAGATTGTCAAAGATAGACACAACTACACTATTAATTAATTTAATTATTTAAAAATACACATTAATGAATAAAAAAAAAATAAAGAACTCTACACTCATACACATTGTCACTAAAAAAACGGCACATACAATTAAAACACAAAAGTGGGTTTCACGTTCAGTAAATTCACTATACGTTCGTGCTCTCACGTCACCACTACCAGCCGTCACGTACTAACCAGCCGTGAGGTCCGGATTTGATTCCCGACGTGAGCAAGCATTTGTGTGACGAACATATTTGTATTTCCGGGTCTGGGTGTTTACATTTATCTGACACATATTTAAGTATTTCTACACAGTTAGTTTCGTTCTCCCATAACACAAGCATATAATTTGCATACTTTGGGGTTAGATAAATAATTTTGTGTAATTTTTCCAAGGAAATTTATTTTTTCTAAAGAACGAAATAAAACATTAATTGACTGTCTGCTTATAATAATTACTACACATTAATAAATAAATTAAAGAACATACACTCACATACATTGTCACACATACAATTAAAATACAAAAGTATGTAAAGGATGTTCAGTAATTAGTTTCCCTGTGAACTTCATCCGTTTTTACCAGGTATACGGGTCTCCTGATGGTAATAGACAACTGAGGCCTATAGACACCATAGATGTTGTAGGTGCGTCGCTGTCCTGTGGTTGGGCTGATAGACCTTATGTGCAAGTCTACCGGCTATCTACTCTCCGGACCGGAACACGACAATGTCATTATGGCGGCAAGAATAGGTAAGGCGGTCGATTCCTACCCGGGCGAGATACTGCACAGCATTCTACCACCAGTAAACTACCACTCTTTACCACTCTACCACCCTTTTGGGTAAGGATCCCCAAAAATATAATTGTTTTTAGTTTTATGTACGTGTGCCAATTAATCTCTTTTTATATAAACCTCAATACATTTGGCTTCGATCGATATAATCCGACGCATAAAGGCGGCATGTCATTTGGGGAGCAGCGTCGTCAGAATCCCGTCAAGTGTCTTGGCAATTTGTTTGCCCACTTCAAAAGCATGTTTGTCCCTATTGAATTAGGTTTCTGTATGTTGGTACATTAGAACCGGTGCAGATATTTAATGATATGTCTCGTTTATAACCTCAAAATATCTGCAAGCTGTATTATTAAGATTTCGTACGCAAATAGTAAAAACCCGTATCGCTAAGATTCTTACTTACTCACGCAAGAGGCTTTCCAGCCCAGCCTCAGGTTGGCAACGCACCAATTCAAACTCTAGTGTCTAGGTGTTTTCCCCCGTGTTGGTCCGGATGCCATTGTAGAATAGTCCAATTGCCTTCCACCCAGGAAGCTCGGAAGAGGCGAGTACAGGGTTTTGTTATCACCAACACCGTGACATTGGCTAGGTGGTAGAGTCTTGCAACGACTCGTTTGGATTGGTACCACAGCTTTACCTATTCCTGCCGCAATAGCGTCATTGGCGTGTTCTGATTTGGAGTGTAGGGTAGCCGGTAAACTTTCACAGTCTCAGGTTGGCAACGCACCATTTCCACCTTTGGTGTCTATAGGCGACGTCTATTTCTTACCATCAGGAAATCCGTCTGCTTGCTCGCCTTCCAATATCATAAAAAAACCTTACAAACATATATACGTTATAAACATATATACGCATTTAGTAGAAAGCGGTTATTTTAGGATTCCAATTTAATTTATTTGTATAAATTAAATGCAATAAACTATAATTGTCGGTACCCATCTTACTTGAGAATTTAACTTTTTGAAGAACCTAAAATCGATCTAAAAAGTAATATCTATCTATCTAATACCTTTATACGAGCAATTCTTGTATATATCAGCGATTTCGGAAACATCTCAAACAATTTTCTTGAAATTTTGTATTTAGGGGGTTTCGGGTGCGGTAAATCGATCTAGCTAGGTTTTTAGTTTTATTTTCAGGTTTTACTTGTTAATTGTGCTTTTATTGAATATAAACCTATATAATACGAAGCAAAATTTCGCCAAAATTTACGAAGTTAGAATAGCTCAGTTAGGAAATACGCAGATAGGAAGAACGCAGGAAACCTGGGTTCAAGTCTCAGTTGGATTGTTTAGTTTTTTTTCTCTCACATTTCCAAAGTAAATGCAATTCCAAAAAAATCTGATGTACCTACTAAAAAATTACCGAGCAAAGCTCGGTCATCCAGATACTTCTTAATTTAATTAGACCCAACTATCCAAATATTATTAATAAATATGTTGGTCCGAGCTCTGTGTGGAATAGACCATCCTCCCCTACTAGGAAGCTCGTAAGAGACGAGCATAGGTTAAGTGGGTCAATACTAATAAAACCATAATACGTGGTAGAGTGTTATGCAGCAACGTGCCCGGATAGAGATCTGCCGCTACTTATTTCTGCTGCCATAATGATATTGTCGTTTGTCAGTTCGAAAGGTAGAATAGCTGACAGATGTGCACATAATTGAAGATTTGACCGCCTCGTTGGCCGAGTGGCTAGCGTACACGCCTAACCGCATCAACTAACCGCGAGGCTCGGGTTCGATTCCCAACGGGGACAGACATTTGTGTGATGATGTTTGTGTTTTCGGGTCTGGGTGTTTATTAAATTTATCCTGGTATTTGTTTAAGTATTTCTATGTATTAGTATCGTTGTCTAACACCGTTATGGGTGTTATACAAGGTGGTATACAAGCAAATTATTTGCTTACTCTGGGGTCAATTAGATCAATTTGTGTAATTTGTCCAGTAATATTTATTTATAGGGCATATGTCCGGCCACAGGTCAATGACGTACCTACATCTATGGTGTCTATTGACCACGATTATCTCTTATCATTAAGCCTTTTGCTTGTTTGCTGTCTTATCCTATACAAAAATATACGTCATTAGGCGACCACCACTCGGCCAACCAAGCGATCCTCAAACGATAAGACTCTAAAACGTTCATTATGTAGAGAGATATCAATCTTACGACTGCGATTAATTGATTCAGGTTCCAATTAAAGATGCAACAGACAATTAAATTACATCTAGTAAAAGATTCCGATTTGCTGAACAAAGGTTTTCTTCTTTTTTCATTATTTGCACTGTTACGGTTTAAAACTATCTACTTAAATGAGTTACTTCGGAGATATAAATCTTGAATGTTTGTGAAGTATCCATCGGGTGAGTAATATATTATTTTAAAAGAAAAAAAATACTCATATCATAACATATCATATCAATCATAACTGGTAGGTGGAGGACCATGATATTATGACGATATTGCCATAAAACAAGTCCATGATGTTTTTTTCCATGATGTTACAGGTGGTATGCTTATAAAAAATATCAACTAGCTGTGCCCGCGACTTCATCCGCGTTTGAATTTAACAAAATAATAGTAACCTAAGCTATTCCTTATTGTATCAGCAGTCTGCCAGTGAAAGCGCCATCAAAATTGGTCCAGCCGTTACAGATATATACTGTACGTATCTATTATAAACTATTACATAGTAGATAACCTAATAAATACTAGCTAGATTTCGTGAAACGAGACATATGTGCTTAAGAATTACAATTGAAATGTTCACTTAAGAATTAAACAAGGGAAAAAATAATCAAGTTAATCTGCGAATCATATTTGATTCGTAACTAAGCAGGCAGCTCGTAAGAGGCGAGAACAGGGTCTATTGTCATCAACACCGTGACATTGGCTAGGTGGTAGAGTCTTGCTACGACTAGCCAAATTGGTACCACCACCTTACCTATTCCCGCCAAAATAGTGTCAGTGCTCGCCATTGTCGTGTTATGGAGGGTAGGGTAGTCGGTACACTTACTCACGCAAGAGGCTTACAATCCTAGCCTTAGGCTAGCAACGCACCATTTCCACAAATCCGTCTGCTTGTTTGCTTTAAAAAATTAACTTACTGATGTGATTACAATTAATAAAACATACAATAACACCAAAATTAAACTTTGTGTATGTGCGTGTACGTGTGTGTGTATGTGTGCGTGCGTGTGTGCGTGTGTATGAATCACCTTTGAATTATTTGAAGTCGGAAGAATCGTCGCGTAAAATTAATTAGTTACAAATTAAAGCTCAACTCCAAATCGCAATAAAGCGCTGTAATCTGATACAGTTAACGCTTAATGCATCTCATCTAAGTATCTACTTATCACTTTCATCTTTCCGATTCACAGTTTATTACATCAAAGTATGATAACCCGAATACCGAGCTAACGCAACAGTTAATTGGTGTAATAAATTTAAACCATAATCCATGTTGCAATAAAAAGAGATGAAACTGTATCTACTAAATGCTAAACTTAGAGAACTCAACATATTTCATTTTAGAAGACACTCTTGGATTATTTTGTCAACATTCTATGATAACTTGTTACGGGAATATGGTTTCGATTTTAAGTGATTTAAAACATAAGAAAGTTCACAGGTTGTCTTTTTAGGATTTACGTATTTATTTATACCGGCGATCTCGAAAACGGCTCTAATAATTTCGCTGAAATTTGATATTTATAGGTTAAGGTGGTTTAAGAAAACTACTTATATCTTATTACAGGAATATCATCTGTGAAAATTTCAATTCTCTAGCTGTTACGGTTTATGAGATACAGCTTGGTGACAGACGTTCCGTTTTTAATCTTTTGGTGGGGTAGATAAAAATATTCATTGTATTTTGTTGTTCAGTGTGTTCGTATGTGTTTTTATTATTTTTAATTTTATGTAGGTACCTACTTTTAAAACATATAATTTACTTAGTTTGTGGTAATTGCTTCAGTTACTATTTAGAGATGTTTTTTTTATATTTACTTATTTATATTTATATAACAATAATAATATGTGGCTATCCTATTGACATTACATACACGCGACAGTTTGTACGTATAGATGGATGTATGAATGTTTCTTACTCAATGATTTCACATACAAACAAGGGGTAGATACGTCATCAGCGCTCAAAACGCGTCCCGTGAATTGGTCCTAATTAGGACCAATTCACGTATAGCTGTCTTTTTTATTCTGATTTCCATATATTTGGTCGCACTTATCGTGTTCGTTAAAATATACGTGATGGAAAAATTATTTCGTGTATGCAGTATGAAGATGGCATATCTTGTATATAAAATCATTGTTGTTTCTCTTTAACGAAGAAAGTACTTGACGGATTTGGATGAAATTTTATCCAGAGATAGCTTATACATAAGAAAAATACATAGGCTAATTTCAGCCGAATACATTAAAAAGAGGGTATATTTTTACGCAATATGCCGCGGCTGGAAAGTCAGTATTGTAATATGAGTTAACATTCACTTGTAGTGGTTGAATTGAAAGTAAACGGGTTCAAGGGTAAAAAATGCGATCCCGAGCCGAATTCCGTTATCGATAAAATTTTATCGCATCATTTTCTCATTCCCGATTGGGTTGTTTCCGAATTCACGCTCCTCTTTTCACATTCCACCAATTCCCGGTTCGTTTTAAACTGACCCTATATTTTCGATTCGTTGTTTTTTACATTGTACAGAAATGCTAGAGTTTTCCCCTTCAATAGACGTTACCGTAATACTTTCGGATGATTAAATGTTGAAATACGGTTATTTTTTAAATTGTTTTGTGTATATTGTAAAAGATGATTATATTTTTATGTATTTTTGACAAAATGATCGGTCATTAGCAATATCCCAAGATAATAAAAGAGATTATCTTAATAAGTAATAAAAAATAATGTCTGATTAATTAATGTGAATACATATGTATTTTTTTCAGTTAATAAAGATAGTCTCTTTATTGTAATTGAAATATAAAGATATCTTTCCATAACATTATATATATAACTATATAGCGTCAATGCTCGCCATTGTCGTGTTCTGGCTTGGAGGGTAGGGTAGCCGATAAACTTACTCACGCAAGAGGCTTACCATCCCAGTCTCAGGTTGGCAACGCACTATTTCCACCTTTGGTGTCTATAGGCAACGTGTATTTCTTACCACCAGGAAATCTGTCAGCTTGTTTGCCTTCTAATATCATAAAAAAAACTATCAAAGAGCAGATTTTTTCCGACTATTTATTGCATAAAAACAAACTCTCTTTTAAATGTAGTCGGTTAAAAAGCAGCCTATGTGTTATTTTTATGTATAAGCCAAAAATATGTCCAATAGTTTTTTTGTGAGAGAGTAACAAACATACTTAATCTATCTATTTTAATTTTATCTCTTTTTGAATTTTTAATTTAGTATATATGACTTCCTCAATGTTAGTAAATAATTTAATTTATAAAGAACTTTCACAGGATATTTATTTCATAGCCTTTCTACTCTAAGAACTTTATTTATGTTATTAATGAATGAATGTACCCGGGGAGACCTAGGTTGACATTCCACGACCAAATATCTCGAGTATTATCCGAGAGTGGTGTCAAAACATGGGGGAAGCTGGGCAAATGATATGAAACGAAGATGAAATTTCAGTGTACAGGGATCGTGACACTTGCCACTCGGTGCTCTCTGCCTACCACACAAGAAACATGGCATGAAGAAATATATGTGTATAACGTTTTTTGCTGTAAATATGTGTTAAAACTTATTAAATTTTCGATCTTTATTAATTGTTTATTACCTATAGAAATATAGGGTCTGATCCCATAGATATATGTCCATTATGTTCAACAATCACTGGAGACTGGTGTTTCTCCGCGACATCTATTTTCACCGTTCGTAAAGCTTGTAGTTTCCTTGTACGGATTTCGTAGCCTTCAGCGCCCTTTAACGTCAACACTTTCTATAATGTTTTATTTATAAACATGCCATAGTTAGCTCTGAATAGAAAATGTTTATAGTCGATGTCCGAGCTTGTCGGCTTCATCATTTTAAGTAGAATTACTAGCGCTATTTCTTGACCATGTTGAACGTACTCCGGGATATTAGGATAATAGAAAAAGAAAATAGAGAAATATATATTGTCACGCCTATATCTCCGAAGGGTGAGGCAGAGGTACATTAATATTTTTTACGAACTTGACGGTTGAAATTCTTACAGATTATGTATTTCTGTTGCCACTATAACAATAAATACTAAAAACATAATAAACTAATCATATAAAGGGTGGTTCCCATAAAACAAATGTTTTTTTTGCCGTCATTATAAATAACTAGCTGTTGCCCGCGGCTTCGCCCGCGTGTGACTACAAACAAAATTTAGGCAATTGTAAAATGAAAATGAATCTGTTATATTTTAATGTAATCAAAACATTTCCATACAGATATTTATCCCTTCCTCTAACCCCTCCCCTCCCTTTTGCAGTAAAAAGTAGCCTATTTTTTTAAGGTCAATTCTATCTTTATACTAAATTTCATCAAAATCTGATCAATAGTTTAGGCGTAAAAGCATAACATACAGCAGACAGAGTAACTTTCACATTTATAATATTAGTAGGTATTTAATAATCGACAACTTTTAAAGGGCAGACATTTTTCCGACTTATAATACTTATTGCGTAAAATCACACCCTCTTTTTAATGTAGTCGGTTGAAAGGTAGCCTATGTCCTTTCTCAAGGGAAATTCTATCTTTGTACTAAATTTCATCAAAATCGGTTCAGTGGTTTAGGCGTGAAAGCGTAACAGACAGACAGATAGAGTTACTTTCGCATTTATAATATTAGGACGGATAGCACGGAATCATTCGTGCGCGACCCCGACTCGCACTTGGCCGGTTTTATTCATTACGAAACACTTTTTGACACGCTTTAACACGAAATCTATGATTATTTTTTTTATTACAATTCCTTCACTAATTAATCGATAAAAAAATAATCGTCGCGACACCACACTGTTCAATGTAGAATAGAAATGAAAATGTCTGGCTAACTTTCTGCAAGAGAGAGAGAGAGTGACAGACAGAGAAAGATGCGCACGCTGCACAGCTTACTATAAAAAATAATAGTTAAAAAAAACTATAAAACACGCTTTTATTGCTTGTACATACATACATACATACACACATACATTCATACATACATACATACATACGTACAACCCAAGCTAATAAAAGCGTATTAAAAAAAGTGTCGTTACAACTTTTCGTGAGATTTTTTTCCGTCCCCTTTCACAACGTGTGATAAGGAACTTCGTTCCAAAATCCTAACCACCAGTTTTTACGTAGAGCGACTGCTATCTGACCTCTGGACCTCTGTATATTGGTTCAAAAGGGATGTTCAACACTTTGGGAGCGCAAGCTGCGCGTCGTCAACATACATTCCCGCCTGTGGTTTAATAATCTCATTAAACTGTTTACTGAAGTTTTAACTGCTCGTAAAAGATTGACAATGGGCCGTTCTATACGTTTGTGGAACACAAAGACGAGATTTATTGACGTGATTGAAAGATCTGTTTACGCGAGCTTAAACTAAATCAATAGGGAAATTGTTAAACGTGATTTAATTTATGATATGTAGTGGTCACTTCTGTGGTGTAACGGTACGGCTGTCGTCTGTTAAGACCGTTAGCCGCGTAAGGTCCCGGGTTCAATTCCCAGGTCAGGCAACTTTTGTAAAATGTCTTTGCCCGTGATTGGAATGTGCCCGAAATAACGATAGTCTTGCCACTTATCACATCATGGGCCCTAGTACCTTGGCTAATCGTGGATGTTCTAGTATACCTACTGGACGCACGAGTCGTGTTTTTTTACTCGTATATCTAATGGTTTCATTCGCAGCTTACATCTATAGTTATATTGTAAAGAAGAAAACTTCAATTATTTAATTATTTAAATTATTTTTTGTACAAAATTATGTACTAAAGTGAACTTAATGCCAATAAGCATTTTCTCCCAGTTTACCCTGGGCAGTGAAGACAATTAAACATGGGTGTGGTGTCTTAAAATTAATTACAAAAAATTGTAGAATTTAACAACGACACAATTCATTGATATAAAAAAAATTTAAAACATAAGTGGATCGAGCAAAATATAATAATTAACTAAAATGTATATTATGTGTGTTATAATAATAAAAAAACAAAGGAATGGCGAATAAGTGAATACATACTAAAATACATATTATATAAGATGTATATAAACAAGCAATACATAAAAAATAAGCAATATAACTTTGTGATTTTATTTGTAATAAACTCAGAAACTACAAAACGATTTTGAATTTTTTTTTCTCTATTAGAAAGCATTATTCCTTAGTAAGCGAAATACATGCTGGTGCTGTTTATATAATGTGTATTACCAACGTCATACCAGAATAAATTTAATAAAGTACACATTTTAATCAAGCATCCATTTTATCATAAATGCATGCCCCGTCGGGCTTCGTGGTTTGTCAGTAACGTTGTATAACCTTTCGATCAACGAGGTGATAAAACATCGTATTAGGGAATGAATGAATGAAAACTTTATTGCACACCTATATATTTACATTTAGGAGAACAAATAATTATTCTTATAATAAATAATCTTACATTAATTGGTATGCAGAGGCGGTTTTATCACTATGTTAGCGATCTCTGCCAGACAACAACATAACAAGGACACGGAAGTAAATTGTACAAATTAGGGCATTGGCTCTATATTAACTGTAAAAGAAATAAAATAAATACACACATACTAAAATACATAAACAAATACATTATTAAATATACATAAGAGATGATGATTCTTGAAAATGGGCTTTCAATAGTCTCTTAGAAATCGTAAGTGATTGTGCTTGTAATTAAAGATTATGTATAAATATTAACTTCAATTCCATTAAAAAGCAGATATCAAGAAGCAAAATAAAGACAGGTGAAAGCTTGATATGACATAACGTATCAACCTCGTAGAAGGTAGGAAGTGGACAATGTACAATCCTTGTTAAATAAATAGAACCACAGAACGGAAATGTGTGAAATTTTAATTGGCCCACTCGTTGGTTCACGTTCAAATCCGGTCTAATTTTAAAAGTAAAGTGGACTCAATTCGTTTCGTGTACTGAAATTCAACCCTTCAAAGAGATGAGAGCATTTTGTGGAAGATAAAAAATTGTGAGGAAAATGTAGAGAACGTTAGGAATATACGGAGAGCTGTGAAATTCATTATTTCCATACAGGCACGTATCATCCAATTCATTTTACAAGTATGTTTGTCTATTATGCATTTGTTTTGAATAAACACAAAAAAATACTTAGAAACTACTGTAGCCTGCAAATCAGTCCCCGTGAATTATGTTCCTTGGCATTTGAGTTTTCGCACTACAACCGATGTTGTATCAAGCAAAACTAGGAGTAACAGTTAGTTATTTCCGTAACTTGTGTATTATTTTGGTACATACATTATAATATTGCTAAGTTTCATCAAAATTCTTTAATAACTTTTGACGTTTTCCTGTAACGTCTTAACTTTCAAAAATCAGAATTTCGTATTTTGAATTTTGAATGTTTAATTTAATTTAACTTAGGAATAAATAGTTATATGGGTGGTTACCAACTATTAAGATCCAGTCAATTGAGATGGAATGTAAAAATGCACATTGGCATCTATTTTCAGATTTACTACTAAGTTTTAAGCTATAAAAATAAATAAAATTGGAGTGTCTGTATTTGATATTAAAAAAAAACACTTTTTATTGAATGCATATGCGGTCTGCAGGGTTGAGTAGCCGGTAGCTAACAGCCTGACCTCAAGATAAAGACGCACCTACAACATGTATGATGTCTCTGGGTCACGGGTCTCTTACCATAAGCAAACCCGTGTGCATGTTCGCTGTCTTATCCCTTAAAAAAAGTTAATCCCGAGAAAAGTTGACTAATCATGAATAATACAATACTTTATTATCTACAAAATTAAATCTAGTTATTTTTTCTCTTTTAACGAGTATTATATGGCCAGTAAATTTTATATATTTACGAATAATTACCGTTTTATATGCAAGTATTCTTGCAACACATGTGTTAATGGCTTCTAAATTTAAAATGGTTAAATTTTAATACGCTATACGGCCACCATATTGTTTTATTACGTCATGACTGGCACACATATTGCATTATCGTTTTGTAATCTAAGACTTTTTTATTAAGGGTAGGCAGAAGTGCATCCACGATTAGCCCGCAATATAAGGTCCCATGATATGATTCGTAGCAAGTCCATTAGCACACTAGGCATAAATTTCAACACAATGTTTTTCTTCACCGTAAGAATAACTAATAACTCGTAGGTTACATGGAATTCACATCAGGTCTACCAAAAAGGAAATTCGAAGCGGTTACCACTAGGTCAACATACCTTTAAGAAGAAGGTTTCAATACGAAGTCTTCAAATAGACTTAAGTTTTTTATATGTGTATGGTTTTTTGATATTCCCGTTTTGTTTAAGAACAAGTGCTTTCTGGTAAATTTGAGTTAAATTTATTTAAAAAGCAGAAGTTTATTTCCTACTAATATTATACACGCAAAAGTTTGTAAGTGTGGATGTTACTCTTTCACGAAAAAACTACTAAACAGATTTGGATGCAACTTTAACGTAAACTACATTTCAACTGGCTACAACAAAAAAAAATATAAAGTATTGTAAATAGGAAAAAATGTTGCCCTGTTTTAAAATACTTCACGCGGGCGAAGCTGCGGACAGAAAGCTAGTTATGTTATAATAATACGCGTATTCGACTATACGTATGTATGGCCACCATATTGTTTTATTACGTAATGACTGACACCAATATCACATTATCGTTTCGTCATCATAGAAATAAAATGAAATGAAATGAAATGAAATTTATTTATTTG
>DVZL01005184.1:0-12261 GCA_018236625.1 Lasaia peninsularis
CTTACTTTGGGGTTAGGTCAATTTGTGTAATTAGTCCAGAAATATTTATTTATTTATTTATTGTGGGAGCATATGTACCTCTGTTTACCCTTCCGAGGTTAAAGGCGTGACGTTTATATGTTTGACGTATATATATGACGTTATTTATGGTAAAAAAAACCTCGGTGGCCTGATGTTGCGCGTATTGGACTTCCATTTCAGTAGTACAGGTTCGAACCCTGCTATGTTCAAATGAGGCTTTCTAACTTAAGTACATTTTCTAAGTGCTCTTTCAGTAAAGGAAAACATCGTGGGGACAACCTGTATTTGTGTCCGATATGGCGATGTATTGTTGTATTTTAGTATTGTTCCGAGCTATTATCCAGCGAAAAATTAAATTTGTTGTATGGAAACACCAATTATATATTTATTTTATTCTCTTATTAGTACTTGACTTTATAGCGTCAACAAAAATACAACATTACATGTCAAAATTTCAACTGTTTAGCTATTACGATTCATTAAGTATTAGTAACAGACATACAGACAGATGAATTAGTCTTAATAGGGTTCAGTTTTCTACCCTTAGGATACGGAACTCTAAAACGAAAAAATAAAAGTACAATCGACGTTTTCCTCGGAGTAACGGGTCATCAGTCAAGCGTAGTGGCCGCCACTCGAATGCGCAGACATAAGGGGATTGTGGCCCTCAGTGCACTCTTGCTTCATGAATTCATAGCGGTTTCTTTTAAACCCATATTCCTCGTGACTGTCACAATGGGGGGAGATTTTAAAGGTTGTTGGTTCGTAATTTCTATCGATTAAACCG
This sequence comes from Lasaia peninsularis, assembly GCA_018236625.1. Classification (NCBI taxonomy): domain Eukaryota; kingdom Metazoa; phylum Arthropoda; class Insecta; order Lepidoptera; family Riodinidae; genus Lasaia; species Lasaia peninsularis. Next base: position 809 of record DVZL01005184.1, read on the forward strand.
TTGATTGATATGCCTAACCTTTTGGTCTTTGATGACTATATTATATTTTATACTAACGTCATTAATTCAGATCAGATCAATTTTCTATAATATTGAAGTAGTTAAGTTAATAGGTGAATCAAAAACTTAGAACCCTTTTGACGAAACTTGACACTCTTATAGTTCATATTGTGTAGGATAATTGCAAAACACTAATGTTTTTATTAATAGCTTTTATTTAACTTGCATTGTATGTATGTAAGTATGTATGTTCGCGTGGAATCTTAGAATTCAATTTTGAAGTAGATATTTTCACCCGATGAAGCTACATGACATCTTCTAAATCCAATATGGTGAACCAACTAAGATGGCGAAATAATTGTTTTTAAAGAACTTCTCAATATGGGTATCAAATGAAAGGGCTCGTCGAGAGCAACTCGAAAAATAATAAAAGCTTTTTCTAAAAAATTTTTTTTGCTTTTAATATATTTTTTTACTCTAAAAACCAAGCATATTTTTTTATTCTTTATAAATTTTAATTCCGTCTCATATTTTTCCTTTAATCATTTTATTTCTGATTGACTTGTACAAGTATTTGTGATGCTTCTTTATAATTCTAAAAATATACTGAATTGAAATGCAGAGAGGGCTAAATATATCACGGGAACAAAAAATGTAACATCTATTAAATACATTGCAATATAATCAATGCAAAGATGTATTGGAAACGGATTTTTAGGATTTCGTCCCCAAAGGGAAAAACGGAACCCTATTACAAACACTTCGCTGTCCGTCCGCTGTCTGTCACTTGTCACTGAATTTTCCGCTATAACAACAATTACTAAAAACAGAATTAAATATATAGAGGGTATTCCCATACAACAAACGTGATTTTTTTGCCATTTTTTTAGATAATGTAATATAACCCTTGAACGGTTTTATTTTTATTGTAGAGAAGAAAAACAAAGAAGTTCATAATTTGGATAATAAATACCCACTGCCCATCGCCATTTGCAAGATCTGTATCTCAAATATATAATTGAACTGTTTTGAAATAATTACACCTCTTTCTTGACGGTTTCTGAGTCATTTGCATGGAATGTTGCGCTTCCCTATGATCTGGATTAATTTTGCTACTTTATACCCCCTTACCTAGATGTTGGAATTGAATAAAAAAATAAATTACTTAAAAAATATTTGATTGTTTTGTATTGTTTTTATTTGTGTTTATATTGTTGTTGGCTGTTTTACCTGAGATAAACTCGTATTCAGATTAGCTGTTTATTTTATGTAATTTAAGTAAATATCATTATTTGTAGAAGCGAATCAACGAAACTAGGTTTTCAGCTGACTCTAAAACATTTTTTATTTTACAGACAGACAGACAGACAGACAGACAGACAACCCTGGCCTATCCACCAGAGATGTTGTAGGTACGCTGCTGCCCTGTTAGACCTTATGTGCAAGTCTACCGGCTACCCTACCCTCCGGACCGGAACACGACATTATGGCGGCAGGAATAGTTGAGGAAGTAGCTCTCTCTAGACTGTTTATAATGTTTTGTTTTTTATTTTTTATTATATTCTACCCAGAGGACCCGGACCCGGATGTTGCAATTTTTTTAAACCTTGCTACGTTTCTCAATTTAAAAAATAAAAATACCTGATGTCCTGATTATGAATATCAAATGGCCACACTACAGCTATTCTGATGAACAAAGTATTAAATATTTTATGATTTTCTTTAAAGCCTAATTATTAATGCCCCTAGTTTGAAGCGACTGTTAAGGTAGAGACATTGTTGCCGAATGCTGTTTTAGGAAATTAACAAAGCAGTTTGTGATTTTTTTTAATTATTTATAATTCTCTAACTGTGCCCGCGACTTCATCCGCGTTTTATTGTAATTATTTTATTTTTATACATTTCTAAAATAAAATTCTAAAATAAAAGTAACCTAAGCCGCAAGTAGTATAAAACATATAAATACGAAATAAGTTGTGTTTAGTACACTATTTATAACTTGAAAACGGCTGAACTGATTTGGTTAAAAATTGTAAGGAAAATAACTTAGAACCAGACAACGGAAGTAGGATACTTTTCATCCCGTCCCATTCCGTTCTCGTGAAATTTTCTGTGCATATTGGTACGAAGTTCGTTGTGATAGTTAGTTTTCTTACATAAAAACCTTGCAATCGTTCTGAAGTTATGCGCGTACATACATTTCGGCAATTCCATACCCAAAGAGTAAAAATGAAACCTTTTTACTAAGACTTCGCTGTCCATCTGTCCGTCTGTCTAGCTTGGCTGTCTTTCTAACCTTCAAAAAGTCATGGACTTATAATAAAGTCCACGATTAGATAAGGTACTAGGGCCCTGATGTGATAGGTGGCAAGCCTATCGCCACTTCAAGCACATTCCAATCCCGGGCAATAATTATACTTAGAATTATCTGAAAAACATTTAAGAAAAGTTGCCCAACCTTGGAATTGAACCCAGGACCTTTCGTGTTTAACGGTCTTAATATTCGACAGCCGTACCGTTACACCACAGAGGCGATACCCCCGATATACCAGATAATAAGGATCTAACAATTACATACATTTAGAGCGTGTTTTTTTTAATAATCGAGTTTTAGTTTTTGGTCTTATCACCTATTGAAATATGAACAAAAAAATATTTATCATTTAAACTATATAATCATTTGTAGACGGTTTTTGCTCATTTGCTGCATTTTTTAAAACTTTCACTTTACTTATTCATATCTAACATTAAAAACAAAAGTTACGTCTATTAGGTATATACATTTCAAGTTATATATTTTTAGTCATTTATCTTTAAAATCAGACATATCTAATTTTCCGTTAATATTTATTTTCTTACCTTGGGCACTCGAACTGATTTCCTTGGGGACGGTTATATTTATAAAAATATTCAATAGGGAGTTTTGAACATCCACCGCTACGTGAGTTCACGTAAAAATGTAAAAAATCCTTCATAATTCCGAAAAGGGCCCGGTACAACATTCCCCGGAAATTGTCCTTAAAATGCCGAAGGTATTGACATCCAATTTTTGTAAAGGAGAATTTTACTTTATGAAACATAATGAAGCGTTTATGTAACCTTGATATAAAGCTGTGCATAAAAAAAATGACCTTTTTTTCTCTTTAGGGAGCGCTCAAGAATTACGCACCGTAATTCTTGACAATTTTTAACCCTCTGCCCCATGTACCTAACGTGTCGTAACGTCATCATGTACCCCCCCCCCTCAAAACGTTACCTGACACCCAAATCAGCATTTGTTACCTGTAAAAGTCACAACTATGTTGCACACAGTACCGGGATATCGGTAACGTAACACGTTGTTCGAACCCCCCCCCCCCTCCTAACCCTGTAACGCTGGTAACGTTTTACAAGCCTCCCCCTTCCCCCCAAATTTCGTTACGTAAAACTTAAAACTTAATTGAAGAGATTGAGATTATAAATTAATATTTCTGGACACAAAAAGACCAGAGGTTCTCAAGCTATTTTTTCTCGTAGATCACTTTAAAGAATCCTGAATACAATACAATAAAAAAATACAAATGTAGCAGCTGGGGGGCAGCTGCTACTTTTGTACTATATTCCCAATTACGTCTGCGAAAATAAAAAAATAAAATATTATTTATCTTATAAGTAAATATATACATATGTTGATATGAGATAAATATATTATTTTAATAACTTAAACGTTAAAAGTAAGTTCCTATGTTTTGAACACCAAATAAATCCAAAACGAAATCGCTAAAATGTTTCTGTGATACACAAAGAAACAGACAGATAGCAATTCCTAATACATGATATCATTAATTCAGTAGTGTTCTAGTGTTCCACATGCCCATTTTTAGGGTTCCGTACTCAAACGATAATAACGGGACCCTATTATCAAGATTCCTCTGTCCATCTGTCTGTATGTCTGTCTTTCACCCGATTGTAGCTCATGAACCTTGATAGTTAGAAAGTTGAAACTTTTACCACAAAAACCAAAAAAAAGTAAATATTTAAAAATGACTTCCACACAAAAAAACATTATTTTTTTGCTGTTTTTACAGATAATGATACGGAACCATTCGTGTCCGAGTCCGACGCGCACTTGGCCGGTTTTTTATATATATAATAGGCAAATTATACATTCATTATATTCCAAATTCTCTGTAATAAGAATGTAACAGCCAATCGTAAATCACAAAAAAAAGAATGAATTTTTTAAGAGATTTTATCTTATTTTATTACGAGTACATGAGAGTTATGTGACATAATGATATTAAAAATGCCATAAACAACATAAAATACATATAAAGATAAGTATAAGATTTAAAAACATAAACTCGGCTGTTATCAGTTACATAAATAAGTTCCCAAACATGTTTTGAGATTAAGTTATAAAATCGCAATTGGACAGAGGAGGTGAACCTTTTTTATTGCGTACCAATTTCGTTTTATTCGAAAGTTGCTTTCTTTTGTAATAATATGTAAATGTATATGAAACAAAGTCGTATTAGTTACATAATTTACAACTATAAATCAGCTAAACTAAATTTATGGTTATTACAATCTTTCAAAGTAATAACAATTATTGAATTTTTGAAATATTAGGTTAAAAAATACATAACATTGGCCTGGCGGTACGAAGTCTGCCGGGATAGCTAGTAAAATTTTTGAGATGCAATTTCATAAAAGATTTTTTTTAGGAGTAAACTCGGGAATGTTACAGGGAATATATGTAAACATAATTAAATTTAGTCCCATACAAAGTGTCTTTAACTGTCAGTAGGTCGGCTAATCTTACATCAAATTTTTGACAGGCGGGCACAGTTTCTCAGAGAAAAAGGACGAAATTATTATCTATACTAATAAATAAAATTGGAGTGTATTGTACGTAATAAATAAAAAAAAATTAACTCACAAACACTCGCAATTGTAATATTAGTATGACTGTTATTCGGCAAATTTCGTCTCTGGTCTCACTAGTCAACCTTCGGTCAACAGTATATAATGAATAGACTTTGCAAGCGGTTCGTATGGCGCGTCTATAGAATTCTAAAATTTACCATCGGATCGGTACGCGGCCACACACTAAGAATATCCGGCGAAAGAAACTCAACGGGCTTACAAAGACTTTGTTCTCCGTCTATCTGTCCGTCTGTCTGTCTCGAGGCTGTATCTCGTGAACCGTGATAACTAAACAGTTGAAATTTTCACAGATGATGTATTTCTGTTGCCGCTATAACAACAAATACTATTGATAAAATAAAATAAATTGTATAAAGCGTGCTCCCATACAACATACGTGATTTTTTGTGTCGTTTTTATAGATAATAGTACGGAACCCATCGTGCACGAGTCCGACTCGCACTTGACGGATTTTTTTTACTCTATAGGTACCTACTGGTTTGTTTTTTGTAACTGATTTTCTATCATGCTATTTAGTAATAGGACATTTGAATTCTTATATATTATAGCTACTTTTCTTACTTAAGATATTTATTTCAAACGTCAGTCGAAAAAAAAATTTTTGATACCAACATTATAATTTTTATTCAAAGTGTTATCTCCTATTTAAATTTATTGAGTTGATTTCCAAAATGCTGCGCGTGTAAATACTTTATTTATTTATTATATAGTCTGTGCGTTACCTATTGAAATCAATATTATTATTATAATCTATATTCGTTATACATTCATATTGAGGTTCACTGTTGTCCCTGAGGTTGTAGGTACTTACAAAGTAGTACAACCGATTTAATCTTTAATCTGGGATTTTCAATTTGGTATCAGCTGATGGCAAGAAACACAGCATACTTTTATTTTAAATATGGTGACCTAATCTTAATTTAATTTAAATGATTAATTATTATTAATTAATTATGTAATAATTCTATATACATTATATAATACATTCGGATTTCCGAAGCGTGACGAATATAGCCGAAGCGCATAATTTAAATAGTATATGCGTAAGTACATAGTCGGTGTCTGGAATTTAATTTGTGCTCGATATGGCGACGGATTTACCACCTCTGTGTCTATGTTCTAATATCGTGGGTATCTCTTCTTACCCACCCTACTCTTTGGGGATATAAGCGTAATGATATTTAGTTTATTTTGCGATATAAAATTTAGAACATCTTTTTTAATATCACTGAAAAAGCGAAACATAAGCACATTTGCCAATTTGTTTCGGTTTTTTGTGCGTAAAAATAAGGTGAAACTAAACATAATGGCGATAATTCCTTTACATGCTAACTAAAATCATTTAGGTACATGTTATCTCTTCATAATGAAATAAAAACGAAAGAGATAGAACATTTTGGTCCTGTCAAAATGAGACAGAGTACAATAAATTGTATTTAGCGTTTTTAATCGCATTTTCTGAGGTATAGACTAAACGTCTACAAAACTAAAAATGTCACATATAAACTAATCTAACAGGACTAAAACTCTTTCGTATCTCTCTTTTTATTACGTTAAAAGAAGGTGGAGATAAAATAAGTTTAATTGGCGGCAGAACTACCGGCATTGTCTATCACTGGACGAAAGTTCATTGACATTGTAGACCCTAATGGAGTAGAACATACTGATTTCGTATAGTTACTTGTATATTTGGGCCTTGCTGGCTTTGTTGTACGCGCGTCAGATTTCGATTTCGGTAGTACATGTTCGATCCATTTTATGGAGCAATGAGAAAAAATTTCTAACTTAAGTACATTTTCTGAGTACTCTTTTATCATCATCAGATTTGTCCATTTTATCATGAGACCTATTAATCATCAGCTAATCATGGGTACATATATGTTTATGTAGCTCTGCCTGTCCTTGCGGGTATACGCGTGATGATATTTATTTTTAGTTAGATAAATAAATGATACATTATACAAAAAACGTACCAGCCGACATAGTATTTTTTAATAAAAAATGTAATAACCTCTTATAGTTTTTTTTGGGATTTCACTAAAGATCTACTAACTCCATTAAGATTGAATTTTAATAATTGAAATTAATTTGGATGTCACTTTAAATCTTGACAATGTTACATTAAAATGGGTTTAAATCTGTTTTTAAAATAAAACCGAAATGAAATTAAAATAATGTATGTGTTAAAAAGTGGTAACAAAAAACATTTAATCATACCAAGATATTCTACCATAACACTTTAAGGTGGAATATGTGGGTGTAATTCAAATTTTTTGTTGTAAATATTCCAATAAAATTGTGGTATTTATTATAATTGTTATAGACTAATTTGCTAAACGTTAATTTATACCCCACTTTGATTTAACCCCATTTACCATAAACATACAAACTAATAGAATAAATTAATACAAATGAAAGGGAGCCCCAGTAGTCTAGTGATACGTGCTTCGAAGTCCCATTTCGATAGTCTAGCTTCAAACCCCGCTATTACTAATGAATGTTACTAAATTAAATACTCACAAACTTTCGCATTTATAATATTAGTAGGATCAGCCGGTAAAAATCAAAATTTAAAGACATTGAAACTTTAAGCATCACCCTGTATACTTAATAATTGGAATAATCAAACAAATCGTTTTTCCTATTTAACCAAAATGAATAACTTCCTATCACTTCACACTTGGTTTGTTACCCAAAAATACCCCGAGGGTCGTCCGTAATCTTCGGAATGTGTATAACTACCCTCATATCAGAGCGTGTAAACTTAGGGTGATATGAACTACCCCTTATATAAGGGTCTCTTTCACACAAACACAATCCTACATCTTCTGTCTCTATAATTCAATAATACTTGGTGCTAAATAGGTATTTAGTATTCAGTAGGGAAGACAGTAAATTAAGTAGCAGGGAAAAATTGCTTTCTGTATTTATAATGAACTTTATGACACTGTGATAAAAGTTATAATCGATTATTTATAGTTTTCAATTCTATTACATCAATATAGGGTGCCATTTTTCAGATTTTGTGGCGTAATTATTAATAAGGATGAATGATTGAGGCAGTCTATGTTATTTTAGTCAGTATCTTTATAATTAATTACTTTAAAAAAAAACATGTACATGTGTATACTGTATAATCTATAATGTTTCACATTATAGATTATATGCCTACACATGTAAGTGTTTTTTTTTAAGTTAGGTCTATTTATTCTAAAAAAATTAAGATCACATGTCATTGTCAGCCAAGACAAAGGAGAGAGAGTTATTTTTAATTGCTCGAAGTGTGTTTACTATTTTTCTGCTCAATAGAGAAGAAGTTTGTTTAGCGCAACGGGAGAAAAGTAGCCAGTTTTCGCTCGGAAAGTAGATTTTTTTACCTACAAGCAGACGCTTAAATGTGTATTTAAATGATGTATTTTTTATTTATTTAAATAAACCATGTTTGCTGCAAAATATCATAATTGAAGATTTTTTTGCAAGTGGAACAGCGTATCAATATAAAGTTATTAAATGTGTTATTAAAAATTTAATCTGTGATTTAGTTTTATTTTGAAAACTTTAGTATTTTAATTTGATATAAAATTATTTAATTACGAAAGTAAAATGTCTTCATTGCTTTACGAAAAATTTACGCTTTATCCTACAAGTATTATTTAAAATCTGAAGTAGTTTTTTTTTTATTTCTTCATTATTATATTTTTACTACTTTTAATATTATAAAAAGTTTTCTCTGTAGGCCTAAAATTATCTCCAAGTCATGATTTCGCCTTTTTTAATAATATTTATTTTTATATTATTTAAAGCTAGATCGTCTATCGAAAGAGTCAAGTATAAATAATGTTTTAAATTATGTTTATATTTTTATGTATTTTCAAATCGAGTTCTATGAAATATAATATAAAAAAACTTTCATTCATATTTTCAAACAAAAAATATTTATCCAAACAAAATAGTAGGTTAAAAGAATAAATAAATTATTTTTAAAAACAATTGCACTGTAATTGCAATGTATGGTGGAAAAGTACGAGTGTTAATAAAAAGCTTGTACCTATTATAATCTTCCACCTAGCGCCCATGATGAAGGGATTCTAAAAGATTTAAACTATATATTAGTAATGAGTTTTTTTTGGAACTGACAAGAGACAAAACACGCACACGTGTCGCTTGGAATGTCGTTTACCCTACAAATGATGCGGTATCCCTGCACGAAGTCCAAATATAGTACTTAAACGGTCAAAGAAACATCCCTGGAATTTGGCTTTATGATTTACGCTGCCGTTGCATGTTTAAAAAAAAGGGCATTCATAACCATAGACAAGTTTTCGTTTTTTCTTCCATATTTAAAAGTTTGACAGTTTCAATAAGATTTTTATATTCTACTACCCCGGCTTTGTTTTATTATAAATAGTGACTGGTTGTACCCACATTCGTTCGCGGTTTTAGAGATGTCCTTTTAGTAAATGTTTTTGTAAATGGCAATTTTTGGGGTCACTTTGCAATTTCTCCAGGCAGAAAAATAGCATAATTTTCTCAGAAAGTAAAATACTAAGTACTTTTGTTTGTATTTCATCCCCTATTAGAATAGTATCTGTATACAATGACTACATTTTTTCACTGAGCTTCCTCGATAAAATTTAAAATCAAGTTTAAAATGAGCCAAGCGAAGCGTTCATAATATTATGTTTGTGTACCAACATGTCGGGCTTAAGAGCTTACTTAATAATTACTCATCCAAAGATATGTTTCCTACGTAATTTGTATGAACTACAAAACTGACGGAAAATCTTGTTTGTACAGTATGATTTGTCAAATGAAGAAAATTAAGGAAATCGGACTACCCGTTAATGAATTATTAGAGCCATGTTTAGATTTTGGCATTGTTCTCTCTCACGGGAACCCCATAAAAACGGAAAAAGTAATTTAAAACCACGTTTGAGGATCGTGGCTGGGGTACAGATAGACAAACAGACGAGCATACAAACAGATAGATAAACATTTGAAAAATATTTACAGTACCTATGTTCCCGTTTTTAGATATTACCGTTACCGTTTTTGGATTTGGTTTTTTGAACATATTTAATATACAAAATTCACTCTCCATAGTTTTATTATCTGTATTGATAGATTTTTTTATTTTTTGTTTTATATCGTTTTGTCGTTTGATTCGTTGGTGTATGAGTATTTGTTATCTATACGATTGAATGATAAACTAGGAGAAGGATTTATCAATATCAAGGAATAATGAGACTTAGGTATAGACATCAAAGCTGCAAATCAAATGAAGAAATGTCAACCTTATGAAGCTATCAGTACTTACTATCTGGAAATAACATTCCTAATAAAGCAATTTTAAATATCTATCTCATTTTCTGTGGTCTGGTCGATCTGGTCTTAATAGTATAGTAGAGTTATCATGGGACCTAATTTTGCCTACCTACCTACCTACCTTTGCCTACCTTTCCGCGATATGGGCGTGACCATATTTGTTTATTTTTTATCTCATCCCCATAGGGCTGGCTATCTCCCTCTCACAAGGTCTGCTTGTTATGATTTTGTCAACTCCACAAAACTGAAAAAAAACAGGACAGAAAGGTCTTTCGGAACAGGTCTTTGTTAGAAGTATAATATGCAGATAGTATCTTAGTTTCATGGTTAAACTTCGTGTATTAGTAAAGCTCTTAATTAAGGACATAAATGTCAAAAACCCTCTTCAAAATACCACAGCGCACCTGCGGACGATTAACACCAATGTCAAAATAATATTCTGAACAGAAATATTTCCTTTCGTAAGTAAAATAGGAATTAAGCTGTAATCATAGTCTTTATTTTTAAGTCCATAGAACTCAAATTATAAAAGAATTTTTAAATTCCTCTCATACTAATTGCTAAGGAAATACACATTTAAATGGCAACATCTCTAATATCCATATTGCTAGTGATTACACTCTGTGGTAACTAGATATCGATAAAACGATGCTTGATCAATAACAAGCATTATATTACGTTTTTGTATGTTGAGTATAAGATAGCCAATTGACCGCCTTACGATCCACCACCACCGTAGCCAGAATCTAAAACTTCATGCACTAGTGTAACGGACCCCCTATTATCTTGCAAAAAATACGACCAAGAGGAACATGACGATAAGGCGCCATTCTTCCAAAGTCATGTACCTATATGGGTGGAATTATTGCTTTATTTATTTTGTTTGTCGCTTCTTATTTACTTATTTATTGAAACATGAAATCAATAACTATTTGACGTTTGTTTATCTCACACTACAATTTGTTTAAATCTCTTTTGTTTCAAATAAATGCAACTTGAATTTCTGAAATTAAGGTGTTTTGTGATAGTTTCAGTTTATTACTTTACTCTATATACAATTGTTTGTGTTGTGTGTTATATTTAAATACGTCAGTCACATATTAAAAAAACTGGACTCATATGAAAATTATACACCAAAAAATCTTAAAAATTATCGACTACTCACAACACTAAAATAGCCATCGGTATATGAAACAAGA
>DVZL01005185.1:0-12260 GCA_018236625.1 Lasaia peninsularis
ATTGAACCCGGGACCCCACGTGGCTAACGGTCTTAACAGGCGACACCTGTACCGTTACACCACAGAGGCGATATAAGATATTACAGATAAATATAAGAAGAGAGGAATATTTTTGTAAATGGCTAAATAGTTGCTAAACCGCGTGGGGATAGATCTAGTGGTATGCGCTACAGTAGTAAACTACAGTCAGTTTAGATCGAACGCCGCCAATACATAAGTATAATTATATATCCCCAATATATAAGTATAATTATATATCAATGAGTTTATCTGATTTAAGTACGTTTCTGAGTGCTCTTATGGTGGAGGAAACCAGAGATTTGAGCCCGATATGGCACAATCCCTCAGCAAAAAGCTAAATTTGGCTATAATTCATGAAGGCGCAGTCTAATTTCATTTATTATTTCTTAGTTGAATATTAGCAAATAAATAAAAAAAATGTTTTTATTAATGTATAAGTAGGGTTACCATGATTAGAAAATAATCGTTTCGCTTGGAATCATTATTAAACTAATTAATAGTATTTTGATTTCGTCATTGCGAGTTTGTGATTGTTTAAGCATGAACACAAAATATTTTCGCGTAGAGGCTCTATAATTATATTTATTTTCTTTCCATCCATTACCAACAAACAAAAAGTTTTTTTCACTAATAACATTGTTTTGCATTTTTGTCTGTTCAATGAAGAGTTATTCTATTTTATTATATTTAGTAGGATTTGAATTATAAGAGTAAGCACAAAGTAACTACATTTAACCGGTTTGTAAGCGGTAAAATGAATAAGCGCTAGCTAGAAAAGTAGGTACTTAAAATTTAATTAAAAGCATTCAACATTCCTCTGAATCTGCGCAACAACTTTCACGTGTGCTGACTGCTGGCAACTACGTGGGTGTTTTGTTAGAGCGAACAATATTGCCAGGGTGAAAAATGAATGTGAGAATAACTCAGTGTATGTAAAAATAGAACGTGCCACTCTTCATGGTCCTCAACTGCGCGTTGTTAAAATCCCACTCTACAGTGCGAAACAAAGCGTTTGAACGGTCTCGTTCAAAAATAATGTCCTGCGACACGCGACTCCAACTAAATATCGCTAGAACGCTATCTCTAAATCAAATAACTTTGTCAAAATGTTTACGGCCGTTAATAGTAGTTTTAGAGATGTATGTGTCAGGGAATTTGGATATAACATGAAATATCACATAAGCAGTCGTTTAAAGTATATTTTTATTATTAGTATAGTTAAAGTTTTTTTGGTGGCGAAGCATTGTTCAAATGCACAATTATGAAGTCTCTCGTTTGTCTTTTATGAAATTAGTTACTAAAGGCGGAGTTTCCAAACGATACGAGGTTTTGTTTCTAAACCTTCAAAAAGTAGCCACGGTATCTAGTATCTGCATCTGGTAAGTATACTCCTAATGTTGCGGATGTTGCTGAGTGACGGCGAATAATAACCATCAGATGAATCGTATGGTTTTAGCCTCCTCTTAAAAAAATATTCGTTAACGCCTAGTTGTAAATTGTTTAATTCAAGCTTAAGAAATGTTTATTTATCAATTCATTTCTTGCTGTATATGTTTTATAAGATGTTAAATAAATTCAGTCCTATGTGGCGCCATGTATCTGGATAACTATCTAGACATGTTAGAATTTATATTACTGTTATAATCTTATAACACAAAAGTTACATTTACTATAAAATTTAAAAGATAATGTATTGCAATTTTATCTATACAAATAAATAAAATTGTAGTGTCTGTATGTAATATTAAAATAACCGCTTTCTATTAAATGTATATTTATGTTTACAAGGTACCTAAATGGTATTTTTAAGAATTTTGTTTGTCTGTCTGTCTGTATTCGCTAATTTAGGAAATGGCACTGCCAGACAGCTGATGTAATAAGGAACTGCTTAGACTACATTTATTCTAGAATTTCATTTAAGAAATGTATAAATTAAAATATAATAATTTGAATAAAAACGCGGACGAAGTCGCGGGCACAGCTAATTATCACATAAATTTATACTCAATTCAAAATCAATTACATATGATTAAATTGGATACAACAAAATGTTGAATATAAAATAATTAACAAATTAATTTAATTATGAGTTAATACGCAACATTAAATGCATATAATTCATGCATTCATAAAGTACCTAGATAATTTCATATTTCACACTAATCTACATACGTATTTTATACAGACGACCCTATCAAATGATCACAAATTTTCCGGCAGCTAAAACCATTCAACCGAGTAATTAACTATGTCCCTATATAGCGAATAGGCATCACTTAAGTGAAACAACAAATGGTTATTTCAGCAGGGCCAGTAGAGTTTTATGTACGGGACTGCGAAAGCGTCACAACGTCGAGCGGTCTCCGCGGCATAACATTTGGATTTATTCAGTCGTGAAATTAAACAAGCCCCCGAGCGCCCTCTATCACAATTTATGTTCGCACTAGATTGTAAAGGTCTAATACAAGGACGGAGGATATCTGGGATTGCACCCTCTTAATTGGGATAGTCGTGGCTGAAAGCGTATTTTAGCTGATTTTACGATTAGCAACCGCTCTGTTGAAGTTTTGTTATCATTTTGTAACATTCGCATTAAATTACTTCATACTAGCTAAATTATATAGACTCCGTCCGTGTGAGTTGTAATCGCGTTGCTATTACTTCATCAAGGTCCAACATGTGTTATGTTACTTACAAAATTATTATATAGCAAAAAACGAGATACCCTTAAGTTTCTTACGGAAACCCCTTAAGTATAAAAAAAGCCAAAAAATCAGTCTAAGATGACCTATACTTTCAAAGACCGCCGTACACCTAAATTTTCTAATTACGATGGTATTTTGAACCATTTATTTATATTATTATGGTTATTACTTCTAAACTACAAAACTTACGACTTTGAAATAAATATGGCATAGTCTGTAAACTATGTTATATTCAACTATAAAATAAGAAGTAGAAACAAACGGCGCGGTCCCAAATTAGTAGCCATATCTTGATTTTGGGTTATCTCCTCTCACAAGGAACCCCTTTCAGAAAACGGGAGAAAAAGTAGGCTATAGAACATAAACATAGGCAATTTAATAGCCAAATTTTGTCAGGATCGGTTTAGCGTGAATCGCGACCAGAAAGCGACAGACAGTTAAACATGATTAAACAATAGAAAATCTGTTTCACAGTCTGTGCTGTGTGCCTCTACGCAGTCGCGCCCTTGTTCTTATAGGGGCGATCAGAGCATAGCTTTCTCCACGTTCATTATTCTCTTCATACAAACACGCCACTTTCGGAGATCCTTGACATCACCTTCGGATAATACGCGGGCTACATCCATGTACATCTGTTATTTGATCTCTCATCTTTTATTATTTCTAGTTATCCAAACCGTTATCGGAGCATATATTTATTTAATAAAATAGTTTTCAAATCCAGTTTAATCATTTAGATATTTTAAGAAAAAAGTCCTATATATATATTTTTTTTTTGTGGTATTGGAAGGCAAACAAGCAGACGGATCTCCTGATTGTAAGAAATACACGTCGCCTATAGACACCAATGGTGGAAATTATGCGATGTGTGATGTGGATGGTAAGCCTCTTACGTGAGTAAGTTCACCGGCTACCCTACTCTCCAAAACAGAACACGACAATGGCGACTGACGCAGGCAGACTATTGTGGCAGGAATAGGCAAGGCTGTGGTACCAATCCTGGTGAGTCGTTGCAAGACTCTACCACCTAGTAAAATATATGTAATATGATTTGAACCCTATGCTCTTACATCTGTAGCGCTGCCTGGACAAAACCTTTCATACCATTCATATTAACCTTGGCAAGCTCATTTATCAACCCTCACAAAACATTCAGATAAATATCACATTTATTTACAATAAAAACCTAATAAAACCAACAATCAGCAGTATACGCCTCCTGAATTGATAAAAGATTGTGAACTGATAATAAATAACGTCAATTGTCATGTTTCTTCTTAATGCTGGTCGCTGGCGTAATGTTTGGAGCCATTAAAAGAACATAAATACATTACAATGTCCATAAAAGTCTGCGACTTTCGTAGTTTTCGTTGTAAATAAACCAGTAGATGCAATCTACGACGTTGTTGACGCTGAATTAGATTCGTATTTATACGAAAAACTTTCGAAAAATACTCCTTTATATACCATTTTTAGGGTTTCGCATCCAATGCTTAAAAATGGAACCCTATTACTAAGATTTCGCTATCTGTGTATTACCAGGCTCTATCATATAAACTGTCATAGCACGAAAGTTGAACTTTTCACAGATGACGTATTTCTATTATCGCTATAAAGACAAATACTAAAAACAGAATTAAATAAATGCAAAAAGGGTGCTCCCATACAATAATAGTGTTTTTTTGCTGTCTTTTTAGAAAATAGTAAGGAACCCATCGACCGTGTGTCCGTCTCGCACTTGGCCGGTTTCCATTTAAGTGATAATAATGCTAACTGGACCGATTATATTTAATAAGGTGAAATTAATAAATCTATATATTTTTATAATTTCAGTATCATTTTATAAATTAATTAAACTTTTACTTTATTGTGCCTCCAATAAGGTCGGTTTTGTAACGCATTTGTTCTTAGGGAACGGCACTGAAAGGGTGAAAAGGAAACCCTATTAACTAAGACTCCGCTGTCCGTCTATCTGTTTCTCACCAGGCTATATTTCATGAACCGTAGTAGCTAGAAAGTTGAAATTTTCACAGATATTGTATACCTTTTACCACTATAACAATAAAAATTAAACCCAAATGTGATTTTTCGAAGTTTTTTTCCACCATCCAATAGATGTCACTAAGCGTATTTAAATCGCGGTACATGGACTTAGATTTAATATTTATAAGTTAGTTCTATTCATATAAACTAATGATGTTTCGAATCAATTAAATGCGCTTGCATTATACTAATTGTTACTTTAATGGATAACGGATAAGAGATTCGTGCACGAGTCCGAGAAAGAAGCATTTCAAGCAAAAAAATGAATCAATAATTCCGAAATATTTAAAACACCATTTATTGTCTAGATTATAGTTGACTTCATCTTTGTTCGTATTTGGTACGGTAGGTCTAAATGGGTTAATTTTATTTTATAGATTTCTAAAATAAAAGTAGCCTAAGCTACTTCTTACTCAATCAGCTGTCTGCCAGTGAAAGAAAATGCCAGTGCCCATTAAAACGGCTCCAGTCTTTTCCGAGATTAGTGGCTACAAATAAACAGACAGACAAAAAAACTAAAAAATATTATTTAGGTATATACATATACTTTGTAAACATAGGTAAATATGCATTTAGTAAAAAGCGGTTATTTTATTACATGACTTTACAGACACTTCAATTTTATTTACTTATACATATAGATGAATACGGCACGGAACCATTCGTGCGCGTGTCCGACTCGCACTTAGCGAGTTTTTTGAAATACATTTTATTCAAGGCGACACGGTAAGGCCTCAAAACTTATTTGAATTAAACTCGGCACGAGGCGACATGTGTGAACTTTCTGGAAAACGTTCACTAAAATCTAAACTTGAGCAATTTTGTAACGTTGACATTACAAAGATAATTTCGCAAACCACTTCTGGAACAAGCAGTTTGTGGGGACCCATTGTTCCTTACAACCCCTTTGAAAATACTTCATATACTCGTGCGAACGTGTGAAAAGTTTTTAGACCATTGTTGCTCCTAAATATCGGGATGTTTTACGACTTACATACAGACATACGAAGCTTTTATTTATTTGCTTTTATTCATACGAAATCTCGAATAATTGTTTTGAAATGTAAATAAATTACATATATAAGAATAAATATTAAAATAATCACTTTTTACTAAATGCAAATGTATTTTTACAAAATACATATACCAAAAACTTTTTTTTGAATTTTTATCGCTCTTTCCGTCTATCTGTTTGAGTGGGTAGCTTATCTCTGAAACGGCTTGAGCGATTTTGACGGGACTTTCACTGGCAGACAGCTAATGTAATAAGGCATAGCTTAGGCTACCTTTATTTTCGAATTTTGTTTTAGGAATGTATAAAATCAAATTATAAAATAAAAAACAGACTAACTCGCGGGTTCAGCTATTTCTAGAGGTAACAATAACGGCTATATGCCAATAATGAATTATACTGTTGTGTTATTTTTCAATAACTTGTTGTCATAAAATGTTATATTATTAGCTATTAGTTGGCAAAAGTATAAAATCGTAGTCAGAGAAGCGAGAAACTTTTTTTTTTCTACCTCTCTTACTCATATTCAAATAATGACCACCTCTAGCTATTTCTAATATACGTTTAAGTATTAGTCTCAGATACTCAAAAAAATATAATATTTTCGCCTCGAGTAAGTAAGTAAATTAGTTAAAAAAATTTTTTTTCCTAATTTTTTCGGTGATTAGTTTTATTAAGAAGCTTAGTCATAATTATTCGTGAACCTTAATATATTATGATTACAAAAATATGTGAAGGTAGGTCTAGAAGAATTAGAACATATAGAGTTAGAATCTGGGCTCTACATGACGTCTGATACCTATTTGACAGCAAGAGTCATAATATAACTTGGAAATATTCTCATGAAAATGTTTCGAATGGGATAAACTTTCCAGTGCATTTGTCAAATACTAATTGAAATCGCAATGGTGTTGTTTGTACAACATTTTTTTAGAGTTCTTCATTCAAAGGGAAAAAATGGAACCCTATAACTAAGACTCCGCAGTCCGTCTGTCAGTTTGTCTGTCTGTCACCAGGCTGTGTCTAATGAATCACGATAGCTAGACAGTTGAAATGTTTACACAAGATTTGTTTTTGTTGCCGCAAAAACAAAAAATTCTAAAAACAGATTATGATAATTATTATTTAATCATTTTGTAACAGAAATAAAGAATATTATGTTAAAATATCATATTCTTGTATGGAAAACTGTGTTCTCACAATGTCTGATAATGCTTAAGAAGCTTTCAAACAAAGAAAGGAGGAACAAACATACGTAGAAGGAAAGAGTAAACATTTTAAGTTATCACAAAATATTATATCTAATATAGTATATCTTTTTTATGAGACTCAAGAAAATGGAACAATTAAAATGACTAAATGTAACGTAATACTGGTTGTATTATACAAGGAATCATAATTGGGATTGAAATCCAAGACCTTTCTTAATTACTGCTGAAATCTGTATTGTTCTATTTCGGAAACAATTTAGCGAACATCTCTATTTCTCTATATTGTAATTATGAACAATAGATAGACTTACGTCGTCCGTCATCCCCAATAATTTCGGAGTAACAAATGAACCGAAAGAAATTAATCATGATACGCTAAATTACGCACCATATTCTCTACATTAGGAGAACATATTAATCTCTTATGATGAAATTGGGATATACGAACAATGTGTGTTATATCTTGAATAAAAAAGCGCAGTCAAGTACGAGTTGAACTCGCACAAGAAGGGTTCCGGTATCAATAAAAAACGACAAAAAAATCACGTTTGTTGTATGGGAGCACCCTTTATATATTTATTTTATTCTGTTTTTAGTATTTGTTACATATAATATAGCAGTAACGGAAATACATAATTAGTGAAAATTTCAACTGTCTAGCTATAAAGATTCATGAGATACAGCCTAGTGATAGATAGATAGACAGATGGACAGATGGACAGCGAAGTATTAGTAATAGGGTTCCAGTTTAACCCTTTGGGTAAATGGTATCCTCTTTGAAATGTTTAATATTTTCTGTTTTGGTACTTGCATTAGCGGGAAACAGAAATATATCATATAAAAAATCTTAACAAGGAGGAACTCGACGTCACCGATTCGAAAATGTTCACAAAATACACACTTGTAATAAATATGTAAGGAGGAATTGATATAAAATTTGTCCACCTTCGTAAGAAATATGTTAATGCAACTCATGCTAGCCCTACAGTAAGCGCATATCTTATTATCTATCAGTACATTGTTGAGGAAGTTTTTCCTGAAAGCCCCTTTCAGGTTCATTTAACAGGCAACATTGTTAAAAAACCAAAGGGCGGTCCGCGATCATAACAAAACAAGTATTAAAAACCCGCAACAATAAACCCTACAAATAAAATGCATGTAATGAAAACCGAAATGCACCCATCATTTTAATTCCTATTGTTGCAGATAGTAATACAATGTCGGAGACCGTAAACCCTGAATGTTGCGGAGCAAGACCTATGCAGTTTGTTCCGTTTTCAATACGACCAAAACAATATCACTATATTGAACAGTGAACAAACAGAATCGCGAATCCAATGGTATACATGGTTTCTCTTATTGAATATTTACTCAGTGGAACGGGATTGGGTCTTTGCTTTATAGCAGAGCATAGGTATTACGATCTTCCAGCTCTATTATGTTTTATGCTTCAATATCAATATAAGGTTTAGCTTTTTTTTATTAAATCAATGAAACTAAAGCATAGACGAGTAACTGTTAAATGATCAGATATTTGATTTTATTTCAAACTAGCTGTTTAATTCGAACGCGTTTTTATTTGATATTTCATACATTTCTAAAATAAAATTTGGAAAAAGTAGCCTAAGGTATTTCTTATTACATCAGCTGCAACATCCAATGAAAATCAAGTCAAAATCGGTCCAAGAGTTTCAGATATTAGCAACTCCAAACAGACATATGGACAAACATTTCATAAAATACTATTTTGGTATATTATTTATCTCCTAAAAAATATTACATACAGAAAACCAAATTTTATTTATTTATATAATTTAAGAAAAACATGATGTTTTTACTTAATTTTTGTCACAATTTGTAATGTTTTAACATTTTAGTCACAACTTGTTATTAATTTGTATATACAAATCACTCTTAAGCATTGAAAAATGGAGACGTATGTGGCTTGATAGTTTTGTTGGCTTAGGCTCTCTTCTAGTCATGACATCAGATTTATTTGACTCTTAATGCAACTGAGTAATGGTTTGTATTATGCATTTTAAAACACACATTTCAACAACAAATTTTCACATGAATTAGATTATTTAATTCTTTTTTGGACCGCCTCCTACCCATACACGCTTAAATCTACCATTAAAACAGAACTTAATAAATTTATTCTACTTATATATATAAGTATTTATATTGTTATGTGTTATAAAATATCAATGACTAACACCCATAATTTAAGCATATATTTGGCTTGCTTTGGGAGTACAACAGTCTATGTGCAATACATATTCGGATGTATCTATTATTATCTCGAAATAAAATCAATTTAGAGCATTTCAGAAATCTGACAAAAAACTCTTCAGTTATGATTAGCAAGAAAAATAACAAAGTATAGAAATATGAAATAACAAAGTATAGAAATGTGAAATAACAAAGTTACTACGTATTCAATTCTTGCGTTCGTGATTGGCCCTCGCAGTGCTCAGTAACACATGCAGTTTATAACAATGGGCGCTAATTATGAAAAGCTATGGGCTCGCGTGCGCTGCCTCGCGCAATTATGCTAATCTTATTAGTCAATCCACTTCGCTTCGTGCAGTTTTGTGTTTCAGCACGATCGCTACATGGTGTGCCTTGTATTTTTTGTTCGGGTATCGTGACAGCACTAACTAGTTCCATTATTATATCTGCTGTTTTGTTGAGTTTAAGTGTATTTAACTTTTTATCGGAATTTCAATGGTCAATGTTTACAAATTTATATTGCGATTGCGTTTTTAGTTTCCCCCTTGTTTATCCGGGTCTCCTGTGTAGAATACCAACATGACCGCTGTTAGTAAAGTGTTGTGCAACAACTCGCGCAAGCGAGTAGGTTCTATTTCGATGCTTACTAGTGGTTTGACTAGACAAATATATCCACATGTATAAGTATTCGACAATATTTAGTCAAAGCCATCATAAAGGTCCTTAATTAACTCTGTCTCTAAAATATTAAGAAAAGAACGGAAGTTGTTGAGACCTTTATAATAATGACAAAAAAGCAAGCAGATCTTTTTGTACTTGCGCGGGGGATGTCTACCAAGTAAAGATGAAAATAGTGAGGTAATTAATTAATTTTACATCTGTGACCTTAACGAAAAAACAAACAAAAAAACCTTAACGTCTAAAATAAAAAGTGAATTATCATTGATGATGTTCAGAGGCAACACACTACCTACGACCCCTACTGCACCCGCAATCAGGTAAATCCGAGTCATTATTTTAAGGTGACAATTATAAAAAAACCGTGTTGATCTAGGTCCCCTGTGTAAAGTTGATCATCTGCCTTTTTACGAGGCAGCTGGTAAGAGGCGAGCACAGATTACCTGGGTCATTTCCAACATGGCAACTGGTGGTAGAGTGCTGTGCAACAATTCGGCCGGGTATCTACTGCCTTACCCATTCCCGCCGCCATAATGACATTGTCGTGTTCCGGTCCGGAGAGTACACATGCGATGTAACAGCCCGACCACAGACAATGACGCACCTGCAACATCTATGGTGTCTATAGGCCCTGATTGTCTCTTAACATCAAAATATCCGTGTGCTTGTTCACTGTCTTATACCTACTATATAAAAGAATAAGGGCTTCATTAGAATATTTTAAAATACCCCTTATTCCATCTAACTGCAATAAAACAGGAAAAAGAATAAATTTAAAAGCATAATAATGATAAAATAAAATCACAAAATCTATTGAAGCAGGCAAATTTTTCAATCCGCTAACTTTTATAACCAAGGATGGATTTAAAGCGAAAGCACTGCCTTTCTAACTCCGGAAGTTTTACTTAAGAAACAAAAGTACTGCAATAAAAGAAGAACAATCATAAAAAGAGAGACGTACCGAGGCACTCCTGAAAAATAGGGAACGTAGCTAGTACTGTACTTTTTAAAATAAATTACTCCAATTTGTGTTGCTTATTGCACATTAGTTAAACTTTAAAATATATTGTTACTCATTCTGATGAACAATAAAGAAAACTATGATTGTTTTTATTAAAAAACGTTATGTAGAAAACTATTTTTGTCTATGGGATAAGACAGCGAACAAATAACGAAACAGCGAAAAAACAATAAAGAAAACTAAGATTGTTTTTATTAAACAACGTTCTGTAGAAAATGATTTTTATCTATGGGATAAGACAGCGAACAAATGGTAAGAGACCATCGTAACTTTAATTTAAAAATAAAAAGTACATTATTTGATTGCACTAAACACTTATAGTGTCAATCAATTGTATTATTTTGTTACAATTTGTTTAGAAATGTTTATTACCATTTCTAAAATATCTAATATATGAAAACATTTTCTAACATTGTGATCTCATGTTTCTTACCGAATGTTTACTGACGTTTGTAAACATTTTTGAACGGTAGCGTGACAAGACGCTAGCAAGTAAATCAGTACTCTACAGGTATTATTAGACCTTTCAAAAGTTCTAAAGAAGTCTTTTAAATACCGTTTCCCTTACACCCTTTCATTTAGAGACAGTAAAAAAATTGCCTTATATACTGTTTGTTTAAAAGCAATTACCTTCTATCCATATAAATCTCTAAACACCATGTTAGCGTACACTTTAATAATATTTAATATGAGGATTTTCCATAAGACTGCAATTTAATTAATTGAGAAGGTAAGCCGTTCCCAAGCGATAGCATTTAAGCATTATTAAACTGACAGGCGAAGGAGCGAACTGCTCAGACTAAGCCAGATGTTGACACGGCTGTCTTGTTAGAGAACCTTGTAATTAATTCAAAGCAATAAGCTTCCAACACATTTTGTCCACGTAATAATGCATTAAACATATCCCGTGTGTCGGCATTGACAAGTCCAAGCGTTAATGGACAAGCCCGGACAATAGGCCCGTCATGGTTATTGTAGGCCATTATAATAGTCCCGTGTTCGATGGTAAATAAATTAGGGAGAAAAAAATATATAATCTTCATTGAAATAAAGTCTCAATGAATATTTCGTTAGGTCAGGTTCGAACCTCGTAATGTACCAATGGGTTTTTCCAAGTAGTAAATTTTCCGAATGGTCTTACGGCGAAGGAAAACATTGTGAGGAAACCCAGGATTTGTGCCCAATATACCTAATATCGTCGGCTAATCGTAGGTGAATATACACCTCTGCCTAACCTTATGAGGATAATGACACGACGATAATTATTCATTCAAAAAAATTGTTATTTCAGTAATTGTAATTACAAACAATACTAGCATAACACCAGTCACATCATG
>DVZL01005186.1:0-12258 GCA_018236625.1 Lasaia peninsularis
TAGTGTCATCAGCAAATAATATGGAATCATGATCGATAGCATCAGGCAGATCATTTATGTAAATCAAAAAAGTAATGGCCCTAAAACACTACCTTGTGGTACACCACAGTTATTCAAAAGATAATTTGAAGTGTAGACTTTCTTACGGTTTTCTTTTACTTTAGATATTACAACAAATTGTTTTGTATTTTCCAAATAGCTTTTAAACCATTCTAGTGAATTGCCCCTGACTGAATTAACCAAAAAGAACTACTGGGCGGATTTGGTTGAAACTTTATATAAAGATAGCTTATACATGAGAATAAACATACGCTACTTTTTAACCGATTACATCAAGAAGAGTATATATTTTGACGCAATAATTATTTTAAGTCAAATTAAAATCAATAATTATAAAAAATAAATAATTTAATGACGTTCGAGGACTTCATCCATAATAGTGAGATCAGAGAAAGAGTGAAATAGAAAGAAACTGTCGGTGCAAAATTGAGAAACATGCTCCGATGGTTCGGTCAAGTAGAAATAATGAAAGATGAAAGATTGACAAAACATAAATACGATGCGAATCTGAAAGCTATAGGTTGATATTCCACAAGCAAATATCTCGTGTACTATCCGAGGGTGATGACGAGATTCTCCGAAATCCATGTCTTTGTATGAAGAGAATAAGATCGAGTGCTAAGTGTCAAAATCCAGTTATCCAACTAATATTATAAACGCGTAAGTTTGATGTGTGTATGGATGTTTGTCACTCTTTTACGAAAAAACGACTAGACGGATTCTACACACATACATTATACATATAAATAACACAAAAGCTATTTTTAACTAAATTCAAAAGAGTATGTTTTTACGCAATAAGTATTATAGATAGGAAAACCATGTGCTCTTTGAAAGTTATCTGTTATTAAAACACGGGCGGAAGGTTAGTGTTTTATAATAATCATTTAAGCACGAGAAAATG
The DNA here is from genome assembly GCA_018236625.1 of Lasaia peninsularis. NCBI lineage: Eukaryota > Metazoa > Arthropoda > Insecta > Lepidoptera > Riodinidae > Lasaia > Lasaia peninsularis. The sequence goes on from DVZL01005186.1 coordinate 965, forward strand.
TGCAGTCTAAATTTAAGGCGCGACCGATTCTTATAAATAAAACAAAATTCAATCACGTAATTCATTCATAGATCATAACATAATCGCATTTCAATCGTCTCCATCTTCATTAGCATCTACTTATTCCACAGCTGTAATCCAACCAGATATACATCGTACATATAAAACAAACCACGTACAATATATCACGTAAGAAAAATGCATTTCACTGGGTACCTTTATAACGCTACCACATAGATAAATGGAGACAGGTCGATCGTTGTTTTAACAATATCTCAACTCAGGTGCCCAATCTAGTTTATGCTCAACGTGTTATTGAGGCTGACAGGCGGTCACAGCAGCATTACTGATAGGTGCTTTTAAAATGAATAAATTAAGATAAAGGTGGACGTACCTCTGTTTCAATTACGTCGACCCACGCGATAAGTTATAGCGGACGCCTTGCTTTAACATTTCATAAAAGTGAAGCAAAGCGAGAGTGGCATTGTTACCAAGTATCTTACAACGTAACAGAAAATATTTCAATCATTTTTATCATTTACATTTCTGCAATATTTTACCAACCATTTTTATATTAAATATTTAGATTTAATATGTTTTTTGTATTTATTTTAAGGCAGATATTTATTTTATAAATAATGAAGGAACCACATGTTCTGTAGAGACAAGACATTTGCACAGCAAATCGCTTTTGTTCATTGTATTTACAGAGTGTATCAAAATTTATCTTAAAAAGACCTAATTTTTAAAAACATACAAAGTACCTTCACGTTTATTATCTCTCAATTGGTAGGCAGAGATGTGCTAGAATATTCACGACTCGTGAGTCCAGGAGATATACTAGAACACCCACGATTAGCCAAAGTACTAGGGCCTTAATAAGATAGGTGTCAAGCCTGTCGCCACTTCGGGCAAATGTTCCAATCCCGGACGATGTAATGCTTACTCAGAATAATCTGAAAGACATTTAAGAAAAGTTGTCCGACCTGGGGATTGAACTCGGGACCTTACGCGGTTAACGATCTTAACAGGCGACAGTCGTAACGTTTCACCACAGAGAAGATACAGAAAAACATATCAGATTTTCCAAGACATATTGTGATACAAGAATATTAATTTCTTTGAACTTTTGCCCGAGGGAGACCCTTAGGCCTAAGTTATAAATTGCCCTAATGGCTCTCTTTTGCAAAACAAAGATGGTATTTATTACAGCGAAATATTATACTTATCAGGTATAAGCGGTGTGGATCTTTACACAAATACGCCAGTTTCGGAGACTCTTTTCTCTCGGTTTCCCTGGATACTGACAACCATCCTATTATATTCATTTCCACATATAATCATGAATATAAACTCTAAAGGAAACGTTTATAAATTAATTTTTATTCAATTTATATACGATCTATATTTTGACATTAAAGATTTGAAAATCTTACGCAAAAAACCACTGCAAAGTGTGAATTTCTCTTCGTCGACTCTCCGTCTATGTCATTCATTTTGACTTTTAGACGCACTTTAATGCAGTTTTTTTTTTTTGTAAAAGCACTTTTTAAATTAAATTTGTTCTAATCTATTCCGATTTTAATCATGCATTGCCAGGTTGGGTCGCTAGTATTCTTTAATTAAACATTGGAGTATCAAAGTAATAAAAGACACGCGTGTGGCCAATTATGTGCACGTTAATTTGTTTTTATTGGTCCAATCTTTAGTTATTAGATTTGGAATCACTAAGCAACAGATAATAATATTTTTCATATGAGGTACATAGAAAACTAAAATAATTCAGTAAGATAACATAATGGACTGAGAGCTGACGAATATTTTAGAGCATGCGCCAGGCAGGCAAATGTTTCTGATGTTTCCTTACTCCTCGACATGCAACACGATAGTAACAAGCACCGACATTTTAGAAGCAGGGATAGGCAAGGCCGTGATAACAACCCAAACGGTATTCTATCACGGAAGTATGATTGATCGAATGCATCAGTAGAATATTCCATCACCGTAACCCAGTAATAAATATCTACACATCTATACAAATACCTATATAGTCAGGCAGTTAAGGTAGTGGGCAATGTAAATAACATGCATATAAGGCTGAGTCAATTGAGGCGGAATGTTAAAATACACAACGCCATCTATTTTCAGATTTTGTAGTAAATTTTAATCTATAAAAATGAATAAAATTAAAGGGTATGTATGTAATACTTATATATGTAGATTTACTTTATACCAAAACAGTATTTTTATTTATTTTTGTCTGTCTTTCTGTCTGTTTGTACCCGCTAATCTCTGGAACTGCTGGACCGATTTTGACGGGACTTTAACTGGCATACATCTGATGTAATAAAGAAAAGCATAGGCTACTTTTATTTTAGAATTTTCTTTAAAAATGTGTAATGTGTTCTATTTCAGAATTTTTTTATATAATTAAATAAAAGCGCGGACGAAGTAGGGGGCACAGCTAGTATAAAATATAAATGTAGAAGAGTAAATTCTGTACATTGAAGATATTTAAGAAAAATAAGGCCTAGTCGATTAAAAACGAGCAGCGAAATACATTTTTAAGTTCTTTTTTTTAATTTTTATCCGTCTTTCTGTCTGTCTGTATCCCGGTCGCGATTCAAGCTAAAACTACTGAACTTTCCCCAAAGCGGTGTAATAACTTCTGGTAAATCTCATTCTTTATAGGGTATGCATAAAATGAATTACGAAGCAATACGCATGAAGTGACACGAGAACAAGTTGGTAGGAGAGAAAATAAAGATTTTAAATGGAAGATATACTTCGTCTCATCGAAAACAGTGACCTTCGTCGATGTGTGTCAGTTGAATACTGAGTAGTTTAATAACTAACTGACAATTTATAGTCCACAGGGCGAAGCCTTTTTTTTAAGGAAATTTCATTAATACGTCTATAAAAATAATTAAAATTGGAATGTCTGTATGTAATATTAAAATAAACGCTTATTACTATATGAATATGTAAGTTTACTTATACCGCCTATATATTTATATTTGACCGCCTCGTTGGCCGAGTGGCTAGCGTACACTACGCGCGTGCATCGACTAACCGCGAGGCGCGGGTTCGATTCCCGACGGGGATAGGCATTTGTGTGATGAACATAGATGTCTGTATTTCCAGGTCTCGGTGTTTATTAAATTTATTCTCGTATATATTTAAGTATTTCTATGTATTAGTATCGTTGTCTAACACCCATAACACAAGCATAATATAATTTGCTTACTTTGGGGTTAGATTAATTTATGTAATTAGTCTAGCAATATTTATTTATTATTTATTTAATTCTTCTTTGCTTATAATTATGGCTTGGTACGTGACTAATGACAATTGTCAAATGTCAACTGGTTTCTGTCAAATTTATCATGTGTCAAAATGTCAATATTTTGTAAAATATCTCGGTTAATTTGCGATTCAATATCAATTTCTAATTGTGTTGGCTGTCGCCACTAACGTCTACACAAATTACAATATATACATAATTTTAAGAATTAAACTTTATACTTTATTACTTACACAATTATTTTGGTATCAAGACAAATTAAGTGTTGTCCCGGTAGAATCATGAGGGTTTATTTGATAAAAACTTTATCAAATACTATCGGAAAACGATTTTTATCAACGAAAAATGTAAGGAAAGTGACCCATTGTATATTTGACATGGATGGTTTACTTCTGGGTATGACTTTTATATAATATTTCAATGTAATTTGTTCGACCTTTTATGCTGCCGTCAATGATATTTGTAGTGAAGGTTATATTTACATTTTTATTACGAAACAGGCTATTTATAAATGTACTGAAATAGTTTCCTACTATAATTTACTGGATATAATATTTACCAGACTAAATATTTAGTAGGTACTATAATGCATTTCATAAATGTTAATGCTGACCATTAGGGTCAAGACATAGCCATTGTAATTAACTACAAAAATAATGGCCCAAATGTGGCAGTGATGTACCTAAAATATTTTTATAAGAATATCTAAAGTTTATATAAGATGATGAAATATAAGAATGTTTATTATTTATAACAGAGTATTAAATATTTTTTTAATAACCGAAATGTTTTTATAGGGTAAAAATTTGTTTATAAAATAATAAAATCTAAATTGAGTATTTTTATGAAATGGTGTTCTTTTTATAAAAATTAACCTGGGCATTTTGGCAACAACATAAATAAACAAAAAAGAAACAAACATTAAAATAGTACAGCAAATGAAACCCATGTGTGGTTGTTTATTTCTTTATATTTTTATCCCAGACATACTACAAAAAATAATACCTTCAATTCTGTAGATAACATATTTTATGATTATTTATATCAAACCAAGGATGTTTCAGAGCACGCTTTTGGTTCTGATTTTGGATCTAAAGCTTTTCAGTTGGAGATTTTAATTAGAAGTTCCATTAAGTTCACCTTTGTACATAAATTTCTAAATAAATAAATAAATTATCTATATACATATTGAATACGGAGTCTAATTAATAATCCTCTTTAACCATTGGGTATGATACCCTAAAAACAAATTTTAAGTTTACCAGTTTTCTGCAAAACTTTATATATAACATTTCAAAAATACTTTCAAATTTCAGATACTGAAGTTGTGTACAAGAACATGATAACACAGCTATGTGCCAAATATGGACACAAATACACAGATGAGCTGATGTTGAAAGTACTAGGTGGTACAGAACAGAGGCTCTCTGAGATACTGTGTAAGGAGCTAAAATTACCAATAACACCAAAAGAATTCAGAGACCAACTTTTAGTTTTAGGAGATACAATGTTAGCGGGAACACCACTTTTAGATGGTAAGTTTTATTACATGCACTAAAATTAGATTAGAGAGAATTAGTAGACTCTGAAAGATTTGAAAGATTCTTTTAACCTTAGAATCTAACATTATCCCTGAACATAGGCTATTTTTTAAACTATTGTGTTTCATACTTATATACAATTAATTGTATTATGTAGACACGTGAATTGACTTACTAGTTAGTTTAGATACTCGACGTTTCAACCAAGTCACATTGGTTGTGGTCACAAGTGGTCAGTCCACTAAACAAATAAGTCAATTCACTTGTCTACACTCATTTTGGTATAATTATAGGGACATAGGCTACTTTTTACAGTGGAAAAATGTGTCACTTCTATGGAAAAACTGGTTGTAAGAATTATCTACTGCTAAGAATTATCTATTTCACATAACTTCTAAACGGCTGAACCGAACTCAATTAAAATTTTATAAAGATGTTTCAATGATTTCCTGTCCGATTTCAAAATACAATTAGACCCGGTAGGTGGCACCACTGTCATTGTGTCAAGTTTGAACTGTGCGAAGACGGGCTAGGCAGCTAGTATGTATATAAAAGATATTAAATTATACAATGTCAACAGAAGACTTGTAGAATTTAATCTGGACCCTTTCTACAAACCAGAACCTGATCAGTAGAAAGAAACCACTGTCATGGGAACTCAATGTGGAAAACCAGTTACCCGATAACTGTTCGCGAAGTTATCTTAAAAGCCGTTTCTTTGGCCTAAATCACTTGGCTCATATTCATTAAAAGAGTGCATAATATACATGATACAACAATAAGAGTGCATGTTTATATTAGGTTGGGAAAAAATTTCTTCGCATTTTTTTTACAGTTTCAAAAAATTCAAATGAAAATCATTTGAATTTTTTGAAACTGTTTAATTACATTTAACTAAAGTATATATAGGTATCATTTTGTTCGATAACTTTTTGCCATCTTGTTGGTAGGCACATGATCCCATTGCTATAGAAATTTTCGGGTTTCTGGTTAAAATACCACGACAAGTGGTTTTCGCAGTCCTCTCGTGATGTTAACCTTTCACTGCCTAGAGAATTGTAAAGAGAGCGAAACAGGTGGAAATCTAAATGTGCAAGGTCAGGACTATACAGCAGATGCATTAACACCTCCCAGCCGGCAAATGCATTAACTCTCTTAATATTTGCTGAGTGGCTAAAGATGTTTGAGGTCTAGCATTATCATGATGGAAAACCACACCACTTCTGTTGATTAATTCCGGTCGCTTTCTCTCAACTTCTTGCTTTAATCTCATCAGTTGTTCGCAATAGAGTTCAGAATCGATGGTCCTGCCTGGTGGTAACAGGTAATAATGTAAAATGCCCTTCCAATCCCACTACACACACAGCATTACCTTGTTGCGACTTAGCCCAGATTTCACCACAGTCTGTGAAGCCTGACCGGACTTTAACCATGACCATTTTCGGACGTTCTTGTCTTACGTGATCCACTTTTCATCTCCAGTTATCAGCCTTTTCAAAAATGGTTCGGTTTCATTATGTCGTAATAAAGAATCACAGATGAGTACACAATTCATTAGGTTTCTTTCAGTCAGCTCGTGGTGTACCCAAATGTCGACCTTTTTTGTGTACCCAGTTTTTTTTAAATGCGCCAAAACTGTTTTGTGGTCAATCCAGCTACGGCGTAACTACTGATATGCCGATCTTGCTCTACTTTTTCAAAAATGGCGTCAATATTATTCGTAATAGAGCGACCAGAGCGACGTGCATCTTTAACATCAAAATTTCCGGATTGAAAACGCTTAAACCAAATTTGTGCTACCCTCACAGACACTGCACTAGGTCCATAAACATCGCAATTTTTTTTTTCGCGGCTTGCGTTGCATTTTTACCTTTTTTGTAGTAAAATTTTAAAATGTATTGAATTTCTTCATTAGATTCACTCATCTTGAGAGTACGAAATACGAATGAGAAACACAACATTTTCCTAATTTAAATTTGGAATTATTTTCTTTAAAATTTAAACTTTTTAATGATACCAAAACCAGCCAGATACAAATAGTATAGCCAAAGAGATTTTATTAAAAGCTCATACATACCATAATGCGAAAAGACTTTCCCCAACCTAGTACATAAAAGGCAATATTGGTAATGACGTATGTATCAACGCACAGGCAAATCCCTTATTTTGCTCACTTATTATAATGTATATATTTATTAAGGAAGGATTTTTTTCAAAACCTCCGAGGGGATGAAATGAAGGAATACTATTTCAATATGCGGGCATATCCGCAGGCAACAGCTAGTAAGAAAATAAATATTACATTAAGTGCATTCAATATCAGTAACATTTTTTAGGACATCGTACACTAAAGGGCTAAAACGGCATCTATTTGGACTCTGCTGTGTACTTGTCAGTCTGTTTATCTGTCAATAGGCTATGTCTCATGAACCGCAATAGCTAACTAAACAGTTGAATTTTTCACACCCGATGTATTCCTGTTGCTTCTATAACAACAAATACTAAAAAATAGTAATAGTATAAATATTTAAGGGGGCTCAACAATATAGGGGGCTATACAAACAAAATTAATTTCCTACCAAGTTGTTTCCCGACAGCCTATAGATGTCGCTATGGATATTTAGATCGCGGTAATTACTTGGAATATTTCTTATGTACTTCCAATGTAAACAAATGACGATGCTTAAAAATAAATCGCGGAGCCTATATACTAATTGTAAACAACTAAAATATTTAAAACGCGAATTTTTGCTGTTTTTGTAGTCGCTAGATACGGTGCGCGGGTTCAACACGCACTTGGTTTTATGTTTTGTTATTTTTGTCATAGGTTATATCGAATTTTCATATCTTCGACGAAAACGACTTAATACTCGGTACCAAGGGCGATTACATTCACGCTTACAACAAAAACGAAACAGCGCTAAAGAACACCGAGTACTATGAAATGGTCAAAGAACGGAACAACGTTATCCTGATGGGGGACAGTGTGGGGGAGGCGGGGATGGCCGAGGGGATGGACCATTGTGACGTCATCATCAAGATCGGCTTCTTGGGTGCCAACATGGAGGATAACTTACAGAATTATATCAATGAGTTTGACGTCGTGCTGGTCGACGACCACACGATGGACGCGGTTAATGGAATATTGAAACGAATGCGGTAAGAAGAGAAATATCATCTTTTCATGAGAGTGGAAGGTAAAAGATGGATTTCCTAATTAGAATTACACGTCGAGCGGCACCTACTCGTATTATGAACACTATCAGAGAGGTCTCTAGAACTTTTCAGTTCGAATTTACTATTATTATAAGCTGTGCAATATTTTTTTATTATTTTATTGAATTGGTTATAAAAATATAAAATTATGCTATGAAAATAATAAAAGAAAAAAGCACCAATACATAATTGGTGTATATACAATAAACACACAGTAGGGACTTTAGTCTCTCTCTAAACAGAAAATGATCGAACAGCAGACATGTGCATTTAGAATGTTGTCAATATTGAAATTAAAAAATATATGAGACTATCCATAATTGGATTTGACCACAGGGTCAAGATTGGTTCCATTGCTCAATCTGTACACACAAAAAATGATAATGGTGCATTGCCACCCTCTCGCGTGATTAAGTTTATTGGTTGACCTACAGTGTAAACCGAAATACGACACTAGTATTGAAGTTATGGTGACAAGTATTCTTGCTGGTGTTTTTAAAGCCTGTGGTCCCAAACTGGGTGAGATGTTACAAAATGTTTCACTTACTCTTGATCACGGTGTTAGTGATAAATGAACCGATACTCGCTATTTTACGAGCTGCTTGATAGGAAAATAATTGATTTATATTCTTTTATGTAAATAAAATCTAAATGGTGAAATCTACTTGTGTACCTTCGAAATGACCACGTAAAACCATTTGGTGTATCTCTGATAGAAAAGCTAGTTTTGTATATAGAACTTAAGTATTATAAGGAAATATATTTTGATAGACAATAACTATATAATATAAGTTAATTACTCAGTTATGTAATAAATATAATTACTAAATGTTTTGTTCAGTTAGGATTGATTACTATTCCTTTTAATATCAAAAAGGACCGTTCTATTGAGGGAACATACCTACTAATACTACTTACATGACACTTTTTAAATCCCCTTGGTAAGTATAGTACATAAGAAAAATGGAGTTTTGGCGGGATTGAGAGAAAAATTGACGACGCTGTTTTTTTTACAATTATTGAATTTCATGTAAATACGTAACTAGAAAAAATAGCCAATTTTAGTGAGATTTTGTATAAATAATATCCTATTAAACTGCTAAACTACTGTTTTCATGAAAAAAGTGTATTTTCAAATTTCACTTGATAAGCTTATAAGGATGTCACCATTTTTCCTAAGTCCTCACATGACTTTTGATGCAATGAATTGTACTTGACTAATGTCAGCTGATACGCTAATCCCCAAAAAAATAAACAAAAAAAAAGGTACAAACAAAAAGAAAAAAAATGTTTTCTCTATTAATACAACGCTTGATTCCCAGCAGTGCTTACAAACATATATGTAGTTACAAATGACAAGTAAAATAATATATTGTTGAGAAGAAATAAAACAGTGAATTTCCTTAGATGTTAACAACTGTTACTTGAATGTGGTTTCTTCCTCTCTGTGACCAAGCGTAGTATTTTGAAGACCCTCTCTATCCTGCATAATAAGCGAAACCATTTACCTTAGACGCTTCAAATCTTTAAACTTTTAGTGAAATCTAAATTAATGTTACACGTCCTTTATTTAGGAATAATTGGTGGAAACGGGTGTAATTTATAAATATGTTATTTGTATGTCAAATACGTTAATCCTATATACAATATATATGATTTTTTCTATGTACATATTTGTATTGATATAAGTAAGCATGTACGTACAGATGTGCATATTTTTCATACGCTGAATAAAAATATTTTAATTATGTTTTAGTTTTTAGTTGTTCCTTATCGGAACCTCAGTAATATAAGGGATCCAGTCAATATTTTTGTAAACTGTGATTATAAATGTTACGGCCATAAAATACAATTCTCTACTGGTTAGTGCTAACAGAAAGAGAAATATCCTAAATTTCACAATCATTACTTAAATAATAAGCAAATTATTATAAAAAAAATCTTTAAACGCCGTTTACAAAAAACGACTTTTGGATTGTGCCCTTATATTATTAAGGGTGTATGGTGTATGGAGATTAAACACCTCCATTGCATATGAAATTTCTATATAGAGGCGTAAGTGTCGGGTAGTCTGCATATTTTTTATTGCCTTAAAAATATACTCGAAACCGTCAGATTAAGAATCCACCGTGGTTCAATACATAGCAATAAATATATATTTAAATAGTCGGACCATTTGAACGCGACGACACGGAGTGGGAGGATCCAAACCTTCATAATACTAGTCGTCTATGTTTAAGTCAATATGGCAAACTGGCTGATAGACATTTCTCCTTCATAGGGGACGCTCTCCCCACCGCTATAAATATAAATGTAACATGATTTTTTTTTCATCGCTGTCTAATGGACAAAACTCAAGGAAGTCCCCATGACGCTACCATTATGTGACAGGCGTCAAGTCCGTCCCCACATTGGGCACAAATCCAATCTCAAGTAATATTGTCTTTGAGATACACTGAATAAAAATCGTAGAACAAGTTAACCTACCCGGGAGTCAAACCCAGAACCTCATGCTACAAAGTCAGACACCGATTACTCTTAACCACAGGGGTTATATAAGCGATTTTCATATATTATTATAATAATATATATTCGGTAATAAGTTCACCTTGTTGATTCGGGTCCTCTGTGTAGAATAGACCAATTGCCTTCCTACTAGACAGCTCGTGAGAGGCGAGCATAGATTAACTGGGTCACTACCAACATGACCACTGGTGGTAGAATGCTTTGCAGCAACTCACCCGGGTAGGGATCTACCGCCTTACCTATTCCTGCCGCCATAATATTCCAGTGCTCCGGTCCGGAGGGGTGGGTAGCTGGTAGACTTGCACAAAAGTTCAAACAACCTGACCACAGGGCAGCGGCGCACCTACAATGTCTAGCTACCTATGCTGTCTATAGGCCACGGTTGTCTCTTACCATCAGTAGACCCGTGTGTCTGTTCGCTGTCTTATTCCATAAAAAAAAGGAATATTTAACAATATTATTTCGCATCATTATTTCATATTGTAAAGAAATAAAATAGTAACCGTCGGGTTTCTATAAAAATCTTCCGAACTGCAAGTAATTTCAACAATAATTATCTATACTATCTGTCACGAGGTATAAATTATGTAAACAAACGTTCAGAAGTTCCCAACATTTCGGTCAAAGGAAAAAAGTATTTATTTTTTAAATATTTAATAAATTATTAGTAAAGGGATTGCTGCAAGCATCCGTAGAAAAATACGAAT